>JABYPW010000407.1:0-26868 GCA_016880775.1 Phymatotrichopsis omnivora | reverse complement strand
TTTTTTTTTTTTTTTTTTTTTGAAGAAGTAACTGCTGCGGAAGACGTGGTAATGCGAAGTGGTCCGCACCCTAGATACAAAGAGCCACCTGCGGGAGAAAGATATATCGTGACTCGAAGTTCTTATTCGGACCTGACCCAAGAGCCTATAAATACACCAAAGAAACGAACCAGCGGTGAAAAGCGCGAGCGTGGAGCTGGTAAACGGCGAGTCGCAAATATCGAAATGGTAAAAATGAATAATCTCGCGATACTGCCCAATCGGGTATAGCGTAGAAATTCAAAGAAGACTAGCCGCCGTAGTGAACGCAATACTCCAACACCCCACCGAAGGGTTAAGCGATGTAGTGGGAAAAGTTACTTTACACCTGCCAAGAAATAGCCGCGGCCGGGCTCAAGGTAATGTGAAGTGGCCCATGTCTTGGAAATAAAGAGCCATCGAAAAGTAGACTATTGCCCACTATCGCCGGCTGCATAAAACGGGGTAGCGGGTCAGTTGTTTTATTTTTGCGACGTAGTCGGCGGGTTGGTTTATTTCTTTTTTTTTTTTTTTTTTTTTTTGGGGGGGGGGGGGGGGGGAACAGCAACGGAAGACGTGGTGATATGAAGTAGTCCATTATGGCAAGTGAAGGTGGGCAAAAGTGATAAACGATATATGAACCTCCTCTTGAAGATGTAAAAGGTCTGTTGTAAATATGGTTGCCTGAAAAGATGTATATGCAATAGTTAAGATATATATGGTAAGGATGCAAAATGAATAGACTGGGGAAGAAGAGTATATAAATAACATGTAGATATGTGTGTCGTGCAAAGGATACTAGTATATATTGCACCATTAAGATCTTTTATTGCACATCGCAAAGATATATGGCACCCCCATAGATATATATATATACGTGCCACACGCTAAGTAAATTCTCCAACTTGAAAATTTATAACAGACGTTTTAACTACTTGCTCCGATTACCTTGATGCTACACATACATATTATTTCGCAAAGGCTACCCAGGTATATATATTTGAAAGTTTTTATACATTCAGGCAAGGATACATACGTTTACTGGCGGGTTTATAGGATATGTGCTTACGGGACCATGCACATATTTACATGAGGGTTTCATATATATCTTCGCGAGGTGCCATATTTACGTAGGGGACATTATGGCAGGCGATAGTGGACAAAAGTCCCTTGGGTTTATGTGAGGAAAAAAAAAAAAAGTGTTTGTATAACACCACTTTTAATTAAATCTAGCCACCTAAGTGTATTTAGCCAGCTTCGGAAGTATGTCGAACTACACCTAACAGTATTTCACATATGGCAAGTTTATTACTAGTACCTTTGGCTACGTATTTCTTGGCTTGATTATTTTTGAGCGTATGAATAAAAATACAAGAATAACAAAGAAAAACCTATAGACGTATGCTTCCATAACACAGCTAGCCCTTAGGAAAAGCATTTACCAAATTATTACGAGCCTCACCACTGATATAGGGTAAGTTATGGTGGTGGCTAGGGTAGCTGGCTGTGCAGTGATTCTTGGTGACAAATATAGAGAGGTACACCATGTACCGACTTCAACGCTTTTCCTTCCCCCAGCAGACCGGCCGGACGCGGCGCGAATTCCCCCACTTCCACCGGCAATCGACTCTTTGGAAGAGCCCTTGCCAAGTTGTGCGGTGGTCCACCATACGCAACGTTCTATATACTCGTCTCTTAGCATCCGTCCCGGCTAATACCTTACGGTCGGTAGAGAACCTTCGGTACTACCGCCATCACCAAATGTCACTCGAAGCAATTTTTTTTTAATGCACTTCTCCACTTGATGTACAAAGTGCACATCTCCGCCGCACCTTTGTTTGGAAGGTCGACGCTTGCCGGGTTTCGTAAAGTTTCTTGATAGTTCCTGATACTTCATAAAGAGTTCAGCTCACCATAATGGCGAAAATCACTTAGCCCGTGTAATTCCACCTGCTTCGTTGCTCTCCTGCAACACATAGAAGATGCGCATGTACATGTACATGTACAATATGTAAATTACAAACAAGATTTTTAACGTGCATGCGCACGGTAATTACATTAATAGAAACGCCAATTCTCTCTTAATTATATGTTCATGAGCCTAAAAAACCAGCCGCTTAGACACACATACGAATAGATGTGGCAACTGCTTCTCTGTATATTTAGAAATGTTAGCGTAATTGTTTTTCTGGTAAAGTTTAAATGCTGCAAAACTGGTGCTAAACTCGCGATGAACGTCCCCTCTAAAATTTTTTACGTAAGTTTGGTACAATCTAATAATAACCCTTGTAAATCAAAAAAAAAAAAAAAAAAAAAAAAAAAAAAAACTGCTACTCTACGCGTTATTAGTTTAGGCACATGCGGCATTGGAGAATTATAAGAATTGGGTGGCTGTTGTTGCTGCGTCTGGCTGTGTGGGTATGGGTATGCTTACCCCGGGGAGGTGGCCAGCGGTATCCGGAACCGTGCAGAACCTTGAAGTATTACGGAGGAGACAAGGCGAACTGTAATGAATCTCTTAACAATGAAAATTTTTTGCTTAAGGATATCAAATTGCTAGTGCTTCATCCAAAACATCTCTACTTTACTTTGCACATCTGTTTATATAAAATCGTAAAACTATTTCGCGGTGTCACAAACAAATAAACCAAGCAGATGATAAATTGGAAACGGCAACAAACTTACTTTGAGGATACACTCAAACGGAAATTACTTATATAACATTTTGAGCTGTGCAAGACAAACTGACGTGACCCACAAAAGCAACACATGCAAGCGAAGATAAAAACGCAACACAAAATGTAAATACTTAGGGGACTTTTGTCCACTATTGCCGGCTACAGGACATTAGAGTATATAACATCGGGCGTCAGCGTAAGTGATAGCCGTGCCACAGAGACCGACGGTAGCGCTTGTCTGTTTAAAGGGGTAACTTGCCCCGTTACTACGTAAGGAATAAATAATGAGAGAACGGCGAGATAGGCATCCTCAAATTAAAGAGTTTACGCCCGCATTTTTTTTATTCTCTCATGAAACAGCCAGGTTATTAAAAAAAAAAAAAAAATTAATAGGGAGTAGCATTACCACTAGCGGTTATCACCGTTTGGCGTTTGTTCTGACAACATCTAGCCGGCTAGTGGTAATATTCCAGGTTGCTTTCAAAACGTCCTTTAAAGTCTCCAGGTCTCTAATAAGCCCCAAAAAGTTTCTCCCAATTCAGTTTCCATGCTAATCTACAATGACTCTACCAAATTGAGATCCGTAGATTGCGGAGGCTATGGATAGACATTGACACCATTCCTTTCCCTACGCTCCTGGGCATATTTCTTATGCACAAGACTTCCATCCCCAGCCACTCAAGTCCAGCCATATCCCTTACATGTTATTCCAATAGGAAATCAGGTAAGGGTCTAGAATCCCGGTTGCAGAGTCCACTCTAGCACACCAGGAACAAAAACCAGCTCGGATTTTAGAGTACCCCAAATGATTCTTTTCCTCGCTGAACCCAACTTCTCACCCATGCAGTCCGGATGGAACCCTTTCTCTGCAGGTCGTACGATCCAAGGCCGGTAACCAAGCCAGCAGTACCAAAATTAGACTCATCTGTCGAATCCGTCTTCCCAAACACCAGTTAGCGTGTGTAGCCTTGTTTTTCCCCACCTGACAGTTTGTATATGCACTCGGGTGCATAGATATATGATAAGAAATCAATCGTAGCCAGTGACTCACGTCCCACGTTCACCTGGCGAATTGTACTTTATTGTGACGAGGCACTTTCCCTCATAGCGAAACATGCGTAGTAAAAGTAATGCATTTGCAAGTACCAACTTATGCTCGTATGTCGTTGTCCACCGCGCTCTCCTACGCTTATCCTCCGTATACAAGCAGTCGACAAGATAAAGCCGATAAAGGAACTCGCGGCACCTAGTTCTCGGGAAATATTCACCGAAAAGAAGCAACACGTGATGGAAGAGATTATTACGTTGCGCGACAAGGAAAAAATGAATATCGATTACCGCACTTGTCGAGGTACATGTACATGTACATGCACATATGTTCGGTCGCCTCGTCAAATTTTCCGAGGAGAAAAAACAGATAAACGAACCCGGCATCTGAAATGGGAGGAAGCTATCATTGAAATTGGGCTCAGTGCAGATGATCGATATCCGGAATGCTTTATCATCCATGGGGTATCACAAACAATTGCCGAGACAGAAGCAAGTACAGGTTTCACAATTTTCTTTCCCTCTTCGCCCGAAGCTTGATATGTTGGAACATATCTTGGAAACGGGCGAGGTACCGAAGGATAAGCAGCATTTTATTGGACAGAACGGCTATTTTTTAGGGGTAGTTACCTGCAGATGAAGTCAAGCAGCGTTGGCAATAGAAAATAAGGGGTCCTTCTTCAACCGGGTTTACTGACCCCCCTCCCCCAACCTAGTGGGGACTCACCGATCGGGATCACCAATTACCACAGTACTTAACAAAAATACCACGAAAATTTGAATAAAATAAAAACAATACCAAAACACGAGTTATCCTTCATGCTAATTCATATATATATTCTTCTTAGTAGCCTAAAGCAGCTCCACTCATCATGGAATTCGTGTTTTCCCTTTCCACGATGAGCTCTGAAATCGTAGAAAAAAAAATAACCCCCTTCGTCAGCTAGACTCTCCCACGCTTTTACCCAAATCGGTTACAATCCAAACCGAAGAATTATCAAACAATTCACGCAACGTGAAATTCAGTTTTCCATTCGGGAAAGCCCCGAAGCCCCCGTCAGATCTTTCACCCATTCCTGAACCCCCCAGCTCAACCCTTCAGAGTTGAAGAGTTCCTTGATCACGGAATCGCGTGTGTTGCAGGTGTCACTGCCAAGATCTACTAGATCGGGACCAGTATCCACTAATCCCTCCTCAACCGAGTTTACGGAACCCTCTCAGTGCTAACCCCCTCACCACCCTTGGTCGATACTAACACTGGCGTCAATGCGAAGTGGTCTATGTCTTGGAAGTGAAAAACCATCGGCGAGTAAAACGGTGCAGTGAGTTGTTCCCTTTCCTTCCATCACTCGAAGAAATAGCAGTATGTAGCTGCAGCGGAAGACGTGGTGAGATGATCCATCTGTGGGGTTAAGCAGTGCAGCAAAGGGTTAATTACCTACATGTACTCTACATTCTTCGTATTTTTTTTTCTTTTATTTTTGCTTTTCCTACATAATCCCCGCGACCCTCATGGCGCGGATTAACACCCATCGCAAATTATCCCGAGGGTCAGTGACAAACGTGAATGCAAAAACAAGCACACATCTGACACACAAAAATAAACCACCCATCTGACGCACAAAAATAAACCGCACATTTTGATTCGCATTCGGGGAGAAATAACAGCTACACAAAAACCAATTCTCTGAAGATCAAGCAATTCCTTCCATTTCTCTGTGGCGATGTCAGCTGCGCTACAGCCGCCTTCATTTCTTTATGCATAGTTAATGTTGCACGTCGCTAAACAAGTTCTGCCCTGATATCGACCTTGGAGAGAGGTCCTATCCACGGCAGTGGTGCTTACAAAGGTAGTCCCCGGAGTTCCTCTCGTTCTTAAACCTCAATCTTCGCACCATTGAAATGACTTTCAGAATTAACTGTAAGTTTCCCCAAGCCATCACCCTCAACAATGCCACCAGCGAAGTACGAACATGGATATCTTAGCGGATATACAAGTACACCGGATCTGCGAAACATCTGCGCAGAAGAAATTCATGCCAGTGGGCATCCGAGACCTCTACGGTTGGACGGGCAGCCCAGCTTTCAAGCTCTTTTTGTTATGCCTAGTCTACCTGAAGAATCGCACCGTGGTTCGATTTTCTATCACGACGGCAATTCACCACCCTTCCACCCCCTCCCACCGCCTCAAATGTACGATTCTATCCTCACCACTGATATCCAGAACTCTCTGGCACTCCATAAAAATGCTTTCAGCAATGATCACTATGTGCTCCAGTACGATCACCCCCGGGACACGTTCAAACAATTTCCCGTTGGCACTGCTAAATATCGACTGTACGACGGAAATGGGCATTGCGGACTCGATGGGCAACTATTTGGAAATGAAAATAGGCCTATGACTGGAGATGCGGCTCGAATTTTATACGAAGCTGCACCCTCGATGACCCAGGTTCACCATGAGAGTATCGCGCCAAAACATCACATACCAACGTAAGTTAATTTCTCGATTAACGACTCTCTATTATACTAATACAAAATCACAGGGTCTTCGATTACGGTACCGACGTATTCCGTTACAAGAACAGGACGGAAGAAAGCATGCATACATGTTCGATGTGCAGTAAATCGTACGATGCTCTTGTTAAACTCAAACGACATTCCCGAGAATCGCATGGCCCGAGATTCGGATGCCCTCTCACTGGATGCCGACGATCCTATACGCGGAAAGAGAAGTTATTGAAGCATTTCCACAAGAATCATTCGGGAGAAGTGATTCCTGAAAACCTCAACCGAGGTTACACCCGGGCCTACCATTGAAACGATATCGGCTTCGCACAAACAGAGAAGTTCCCAAGCGGAATGTGGAAGGACTGGTGTGAATCATGGAAACGAGAAACGGATATCTGAGGGACGAGAAAAGGGAGAGGAGAATTCCATGCCGGAGAAGGGTTGAGGCAGAGGGTGTTGACTTGCTTTTCTTGTTTCTTTTATGTTATGTTTTTGCTATATAATATAATTCACTCGTTGCGGAAGAAAAAAAAAAAGGAAGGGAGAAGTAAAAGTAGGATCACCTACGCAACATCGCGATTGGGGATCTCTTTTTTTCTCCACTACTTTTACAGCTATACAACGCCAAACATATTCTTAGCCCGGGCCGATACTTACTCAAGTCTCCGGCGCTGTCTTGCCTTTTAAATGCAGCTCCCCCGTGGCCGCTTAGTATCTATCTGCACTCTTCTATACAAAGTTGCGTGTAGTTCACTCACTTTGAATACGTCAATTACTGCTACATATAAGCATATATTGCGCACTAGTGGAGGCCTTAGAGTTCCTAAAATACGGAAACGGTCACGTGATTTAATTATTTTCTACTTGATTATCACAAGATTTGTATCGCTCTAAGCGCAAATACACGATCTCATGTAGAAATTATAAGCTGTGCTAAACTGTGGTTAAAAAAAAAAAAAAAAAAATATTTGGATTGTTTTCGAAGGACGTCTTCGTGCGGAGTACATGGTTTACATAATCACTCCCACTCACGATTTCAGGAGGAACGCGTCGCAGTCCATAACCACTTCGTTTTCCATCAACTCTAAAGTTTCCAAGTAAACACTAGTTCGCAGATGTAGAACTAACTCAAGTTTAAAGTTTCCAAATCAACTCAATTCGGCGGATTCCAACTGTCCCTGAGCGAAGTGAGGGACATCTACTAGTAGTTACATACAAATATTATAATTATGTAACACAGTATACACACGCGATAATAAAATAAAGCAAAATAAAGAAAGAATTTACGGATATAATGCCACTTTTCTTACGGTATTTTAGCAGCCATTCTTGGACTGAATACATTGGCCGTGTTGTTAGTTCCCAAGTTGCACAATCGTGCCCACGAGCAAAGGGAAGAGAGTTACTTTGTCCTCTTCTATGTCCTCAAATTAGCTTAAGTGTACAAGAAACAATGAAATTGAGTTAATTCAAAATTCAGAGGGAATGTTGGAGTCAAAGTTGTTGACGGAAAATCGGAAACTAGCGGAGAATTATGTATACACTACATGAAATCTCCAATCATCCATGATCACTCGGTATTGATGTTGGTAATAGGGGTGTAGATTGAGTGCACATTATAGGTACGAGAGCATCAAGAAAACTCAAGCCATCGGGAGTTGGACATTGCTGGGAAGTTAGATAACGGCGGTGACTTAAGTCCCAGACTTTTTTGATGATATTCACCCTTTTGAAACCTACAAAGACAACATTCATGAGATTGCATGCAACTATTAGACTCATTTGCCTATTTTAACTCAAATCCAGCCATGTATTTTACCAAATGCTTTAACCTATCTCCTGGGAGCATAGCTCAGATACAATAGACTGATACAGCAAGCTGGGAGGAAGCTTGGGCCCTGTACATGTACATGTACATGTACATAATTATCCATTGAGCAAATAAGCGTGCAAATTACTTACTGTGCTTGCTACAATCTCTAACAAGCACGGCTGCGAAACATGGGAATTGTATATATAGTAAATGTAGCGATTTTCTGGGCTTTATTGCCAAGATTCCCCAGTTTTCTGGGACTGTTGTCATGTTCCGCAATGTTTCGAAACTATACAACGCCTACTGCCAGAAATATAGCTAGATTAGTAATCTATATTGAAATAACTTAGTATAGTTTTCCAACTGCACCATAACTGTTAGTAGTCGGTAACAAGTAGGGAAAACGGTAGCTCTTGGCTATGACGGGGTATGGCGAGTGATAATACATGATCCAAAACTATGTACTTTACATGCATAATAAAAGACAAGCGTTTTCAGCGAAGCTTCTGCGGAATCTGTATAGGCTATATAGAGACAAATTCGTATTTGCATACAGCTAAATGTTTCTTATTATATGTACCTAGTTCTTTGAAGAGGTAGGAGAATGATATATGCATGCCTCGATACATGTAAGAAAAATTGAAACATTGTCACCAATACCGTCATTGCGTATGTATGTACTTCCCGCAGAAATTTTCATCTATTTAAGTAATATTGTTGTAAATTCTCTGTCAACCGGCCTGTCGCTTGGTCTGCAATGAAAGAGTGAAAAGGAAGCTGTGCGAGCCGCACGACACTAAGCCACTTCCCAACAACAGCCTTCCGGAAGGTCAATGGCGGGAGCAGTCACGCGCAGAGGGCTAGTCGTAAAACAGAAACTTCCCTCCACTTCTCATCCTCAAGTCTCCGAAACCTCAGGAAACAAAGTATCTTGTCTTTCGTTGAGCGAGGTCACCGTCCTTATCTTCAAATCCTAAGAATGCCGGCTGAGAAGGATATGTCACTTTAAAAATTTTCCGCTCTTCTAACCAAATCCTCGCGCCGCTGACGAGCATAACCGACACCTCATCCGAATTTTATTAGACCCTGTCCCTTTTCCTCTGCCACCAAGGAGTTTTCACGACTGCATCTCCGAAAAATTCGATTACGCTCATCAAAGAATCGCAGTTCGGTTGCTACGGATTTACTGCTACTGTTGTAGGCTTTCCCCCAGAATTGTATAGTATCTCCGCTGTTGTAATCACGTGAAGGAGTCCATTTCCTACAATTAAATTGCTGACTAAACCTAGGATCTGCTAACTAACCTCAACCTCCAACTCCAATTACAAAATGGGCGTCGATAGACCCGATCCTCCTCCGCCAGATCCCGACCTTGGAAGCGACGACGACTACTTTTCATCTAACGATAGCATCAACAACACATCCACCATCGACAGCGAGTCAAATGAAGACAACACATACGCAGTCGAAAGGATCCTTGCGGAGAAATATTTCTGCGATGAAGACGTCGTTAAGTTCCTTGTCAAATGGGAAGGTTATTCGATCGAGCATTCGTCATGGGAACCATGCGAAATGTTTGACTCCGAGGATGTGATCAAGGAATGGCGTACAATGGGGAAAGATGATTTCGATTTGGGGAACTGGAACGATAAACATTATGAGATGGAAGGGAGGAAGAGGATACGAAAGCTCCGAAGACGTCGTAAACGCCTGAGCACCAAGGAAGAAGCGGTGGAGGATAGTGATGTTACTTTGGACCATTGTGGCGGGATATACGTTGACAGGGAAGACGAGGGTTCGGACTCGGATATTCCTTTAATTAAGAAGAAGAAAGTCGCCTCTGAAAAATATAGAAATTCGACGGATGAAGAATCTGAACAAGCACCAAAAAGGTTCAAGAAGCCAAAAATCGAAAAGAGATGGAGTCCCGCGACACCAAGCACCAATCAAGCCGGCAAGAGGGAGGGAAGAAAGAGCAGCGGAGTTAGAAAAGCCGTTGTCACAAATTTCGGAAGGGGGAGAGTCAAGGCTGTTGTGAAGCGTCGCGTTCCCACTAACTACACGGAATCTGTCGAAAGTTCTGAAGATGAAACGCCTTCAAAAGATGGTGATGCAAAAGCCAGCAAAAGTGCTACGAAAGAAATGAGAAAAGAAGTCGTGTTTAAAGAAGATGCAACAAATAGAGATGGCAAAAAGAGCCATACGATTCAGAAAGACAAAGCTACGAAAGCGGTTGTTACGAAAGCGGTGATAGCGAAGAAACCGGTCCATAAACACAGGGCGGATAAGAAGGAGAGGGCAAAAAGGCAAACTCCAGAAAGGAATCTTGTTTCCAGCGATGCGAAGAGTGATAATTTTGGAGAAGAATTTTCACCTAATGGAGGTGCGAAAAGCTCCGGTAGAAACGTGGGACGCAGTAAAGTGGAGGGAAGCAAAATGGGCGCCAAAAAAGACGGCGATAATGCAAATTCTGAAAAAAGACGTCAAATCTTACGAAATTTGAAAGTAGAAGATGATCCTGATGAAGAATTTTCGAAAGGTGGGAGTGCGTACTCGAAAGGCGCAGGTAGGAAAGTGGGGATGAAGAAAGTGGAGATGAAAGTGGAGATGAAGAAAGTGGAGAGTAGAAAATTGAACACCAAGAAATTTATTGATAATAGGAGCACTGGAGAGAGACATCGCATTATCGGACACTCGGAGACAAGGGACAATGATTCTGAAGAAGAACCTCCGAGGAGTATGCACCCACGAGCCGCTGGTATGAAGGTGGGAGTTAAGAAACCGGAGGCCAGGAAAGAAAAAGCCAAGAATGACCATGGTAAAATGCATATTGAAGAGAGACGTCGCATTCTTAGGACACACTCGGAGACAAGGGACAGTGATTCTGAAGAAGAACCTCCGAGAAGTATGTACCCACGAGGCGCTGGTATGAAGATGGGAGTTAAGAAACCGGAAGCCAGGAAAGAAAAAGCCAAGAATGACCATGGCAAAATGCATATTGAAGAGAGACGTCGCATTCTTAAGAGACACTCGGAGACAAGGGACAGTGATTCTGAAGAAGAACCTCCGAGAAGTATGCACCCACGAGGCGCTGGTATGAAGATGGGAGTAAAGAAACCGGAGGCCAGGAAAGAAAAAGCCAAGAATGACCATGGTAAAACGCATATTGAAGAGAGACGTCGCATTCTTAAGAGACACTCGGAGACAAGGGACAGTGATTCTGAAGAAGAACCTCCGAGAAGTATGCACCCACGGGGCGCTGGTATGAAGATGCGAGTAAAGACACCGGAGGCCAGGAAAGAAAAAGCCAAGAATGACCATGGTAAAACGCATATTGAAGAGAGACGTCGCATTCTTAAGAGACACTCGGAGACAAGGGACAGTGATTCTGAAGATGAATCTCCGAGGAGTATGCACCCACGAGGCGGTGGCATGAAGGTGGAGATCAAGAGGTCGGATACAAAGGACAGTGATTCTGAAGAAGAACCTCCGAGGAGTATGCACCCACGAGGCGCTGGTATGAAGGTGGGGGTTAAGAAATCGGAGGCTAGGAAAGAAAAAGCCAAGAATGACCATGGTAAAACGCATACTGAAGAGAGACGTCGCATTCTTAGGACACATTCGGAGACAAGGGACAGTGATTCCGAAGATAAATCTCCGAGGAGTATGTACCCACGAGGCGCTGGTATGAAGGTAAAGATTAAGAAATCGGAGACAAGGGACAATGATTCTAAAGAAGAACCTCCGAGGAGTATGTACCCACGAGACGCTGGTATGAAGGTGGAGATTAAGAAACCGGAGGCCAGGAAAGAAAAAGCCAAGGACGACCATGACAAAGCGCATACTGAAGAGAGACGTCGCATTCTTAGGAAACCGGAGGCGGATAATGGTGATTCCGATGAGGAACACTCTGACAACCTGTCTATCTCTGGAAAAGTGAGTGCGCAATCTAATTAACTCTGTGATTAGAGATTTGTTACTAATTACTTCACAGACTAGAATATCAAGAAAGAGAAATCGTATTCAATCCTCTCCAGAAGCAGAATCACCTGCACCTGATCCACGGAATGCAGAGAAAAAATTGGTAAAAAAGGTTGGCAATCCAATCCTTAAGCCCCAGAAGCAAAAAAAATCTCTTCCGGCCGCACCACCACCAAACAAGAAACCTAAACCCACTACCACCATTCCCGCTACCACGCAGGCCGGCGCTGGTGGGAGATATAAAAACCTCTCGCAGCGGAACAGAGCGCAGATGAGGTATAGGAACGAACCGTCCCCGGATATGAAGGCATTAGAACTTTTTCCGGCGGGAAACCCGAGGGCTGGCTCAATTGCAAGCTCGGATATTCTAAGGAAGTCTTCGACTACAAGGGAAACGCCACTGCCAGCAGCGTCGAAGTCAGCTTCGACAACCAGCTCTACTGCGAACAGGTCCGCGTTAGGAACACAGAGTGTGGAACCTCCTACAAAACCCAACCGTGCAGCTACCGTTGAGCCAGGCAATTTGAAAGTGCCGAATCAAAAATTGATACCTCAACCCTCCAGAAATCCCTCTCCTAACACTTACGCTACCAAAAGCACCGCTCTCACGGCCATCTCTCCTAATACTACCGATAACCCGCAGAAGAGTCAACCCGAAAGATCTAATAATGGCACTTCTCCTAGGCCATCACCCCCGGTTAAACGTATTGCGTTTTTCTCACATGAGAAAGGGGTCAATTCACGAGCTTCCCTTGACGAAGAACTTTTCGGTCCCGACGAAGAAGGCCCTGCTCTTCCCGGTGCTGGTAGTTATGATGGCCGAAGCCAAGTTTCAGCTTCAATGTTTCAGAGCGGTGGCGGAGCTCCATCTGGATTCGGGTCGATTTTGCAAGATATAGATGAGCGTGCACTGTTCATGCAAAAAATCGCTGAACCTCAACACCGTTCGTTTGGATGCGAAGTTGAGTTGGGGCCGTACAAAATTTCACTGGGAATGATTAGATTTACTGGATTTACACCTGATTTTGTTGACTTGATTAACAGGCGTGGGATCGTGAAACTATGGATATCAAAATTCTTGGCTGACTCTTATGTGGCGACTTATTTCGTTCCGGTAAGTTTTTTTTTTATTTAAATACATTTGCTCTTATGGAATGGAATTGATTTCGTAAGACTGACGGCTATTTGCCACTGAAGGAACTAGGGCCTGCCGTAGAATTCGCAGATATCGAATTCGAAGGTAATCACGGGCAGCATTTAATCGAAACACTCACCATGCTCCGGGGTGCCGGAGTTATTATCCAGGAGGAATTCACTATTTTAATCTTCCTCTCCTCCAATGATCGCCTCCGGACTGCTTTTAGGCCACCACTGCAAAAAATGAAGACGCCTCTTCGCGCAATTGCCTATCCACCGATTGATGTAGAGATTCCCATAGAAACTCAAGTAGCTTCGGAATCCTCGGTGAAACTAACCAAAAGGATGCGTTTTTACCACCATGAAATTCTATTTCGATTTCTTGAGATGAATTGCAAAGATGTCACTCCACCGAATAGCGGGAAATCTAGGAGTAAGTGGGATTTTATCATTTACTGCCCGGCAATTGCCGTTGTGGAACAACGCGAGCTTGAGGCTGCATTGAAATTGTATGGGAGGCAATGTTGGGCGGTAGATGATATTCCTACTATTGTTCAGAAATTACCACCGGGATCTAAGCCAAAAGTTGCTGTATTGGTAGGTTTGTGTCGGGAACATAATAACATATAAGATTTTAAATTTACTGATTTTTTTTTTTTTTTGTTAAGATACATCGCGCCCTTCGACGGCAACTCCACCTCCTCCCTCACATCAAGCACCTTAAGTCACGAGAGTTTCCCAATTTCAGTTTCTTTTTTTTTGGGATGGCTCTTGATCGTAAAGGTGAAGCCTGGGATTTGAATTCCAGGCTAATCAGGATTTGGGAATTCGGGACTTTGATTTTCATTACCACGAAGCTGGCACTTTCAAACCCAAAGGCCATGGAGTGTATCACCAATTATCAGGTATAACGAGGCTTCCTAAATTATCACACTGATTGGAAAGGTATTAATGAGCTTGGTGAATAGCGAAAGAAAGCTGGCAGTACGAAGTTGTGCATTCCCGAAGGAATGCTAGATTACATCCATAACTATGTTCTTAATAAAGACAACAATATGTATAATGAGCAAGGGCAAGCCACTATATTTTCAATCATTGCGCTGCTCAATGGGCCACATTAACGCCTAGGCATTTCATGACAGAAACGAAGTCTATAAGGCGCTTCTTCCCTTGTGGGAAAAACAGCGGAAGGGAGAGCTACTCGAGCTTCCGATGGGTGATACCACAAAGGTAAGCTTCTGGTCGATCTCTAAAATATGAGGCTAAGAAACCACTGCCCTCATCGCTAGTATGATCTCTTTGAGCGCATTGCCGATAGGTTCCTTTGTTTCCAACTTGATAATTGCACGGATAATCGCCGATACGTGATCTGCCATGCGGAGGGCGAAGATACCGGTGCCGGCAAATCAGGGCTTTATGATATCGTATGTGGCACTCGAATATTCCTATATGTTGGTGAGCGTGAATGTTTCAAACAGTAGGCCTGACGGAAGTTGTGGTTAGATCGAGTTTCTTGATCCAGACGCGATCATGAGCGAGCTCAAGACGCCGGTAAAGGGGAAAAATAATTAATTCTCCAACACAAGACACTTGGCAGATTTGGAGATAAAAAAACTAATGTTTAACACATGGGCTGGAGGATTTTTTATGTGCATGAAGGTGGTGTGAGTAGCATGAGCTATTTTCGTTGTCACTTGTGGATACACACTCACTCTTGGAAGCTTTGTGCTTCGGAACGGTTGTGCGGTTTTTTTTTTTTTTTTTCTTTTTTGACTCATAGTATACGTAAAATTTTCAAAACCTTTGTTTTGCAGGCATTTACCCTTTTTTTTTTTTTTTTTGCAATGCTTCCTGTCTAGTTACCTCAAAGGGATATCATGTGCCGGGAATCTAAGTCAGGGTTTGTAAAATATTTTGCATTCTGAAGTTGTCTACTATTTTCCGAGCATTAGCTGTTTTTGCTTTTATCTTTGTTTCTCTTTTTAAAGTAAAATTTTTGTCCTTTCATAAATTTCAATAAACTCTAGCGGTGCCCATTCGGATTACAAGTTGTGTTCACCATGATCTTTGTTAAATTCACACTTAGTGCAAGAGTATGCGTCAGTTGTGCTTCATAATCTGCAACTTCTAACTTCTCCAGAGTATCTATACTGTACAATAAACTAAACGGTGGACAGACACCAGTAAGCGTTCTCTCATCACAATCATGGCAATGAGACGTGGACAGCCAGCGATTTTTTCAGACCCTGTTGATTTATCTGGCACTTGTCATACTTCAGAAAATATTTTGCTTGCTGTGGAAGTAACATTGGCAAAATATAATATTGACATGTCTCTTGTTAGCGGCATTGTTTTAGATTCTCCCTCAGTAAATATTATAACAAAATACATCCTTCTTAATTAGTCTTTCTCTATATAAAATATATTTAGCATGAAAGTACCAATTTAGTTCAAAATGCAGGTAATGCGAATTTCTGGTACCCAAATGCCAACATTTGTTGGACTTAGCTCATTTCTTTCATGAGCTCAGATTCATCATTACTATGATTGTTAAGTTTGACTTAGTCAAAAATGGTGTCAAAAAAATAATGCTCATGTTAGTTTTTTTAACTCCTCCTATTATTAGAATAAAACATTACATAAATAGCAGAAAAGGAACAAAGTCCCCTATTGACTTTATTCTTAAATTAAAATATATTTGTTTTCTATTAGCTATATGTGTAAATCAATACAGGATATAAAGTATATTTCCTCTTTGGAAAAATTTATTTTAAAAAAAGGTTATATTCAGATACTAATAGTTTTACCATAAACCTATATAAAGAAACTTTTGTAACTATATTGTAGTATATAGTTCTAATAAAGGTATTAATAGGATTTTGATTTCCTATCAGTCACTATTATATGGATAGGGTATATACACTCAATTAAGAGCAAAGACATAGTCACATACATAGGAGTATCAGGATGTACCTTCATCCACTAAGCACTGTTAGGGTGACCTTCATATAGCTATTATATTCATCGGTTGCATTCAATTACATGGACTTAACTAGTAATTATAGAACTATGTACAGTCAGGGAAAAATTGCTTAAAATATAAAACCTATGACCAACTAGGAAATCATGGTATTAAGGAGTAGCACAAGTAGGATTTGAACCTATGACATTGTATATTACCATACAACACCAGGATAGCTGTACCACTAGACTATCCTCACCCCTAAATGTATTAATAGTAATGTCCAGCCTATAATCCTTTTTAATCCTTAGTATTTTCTAATGAATTTAATAATAAATATTGTATAAGTAATTCATTTTATTCTCTAAGGCCCCAAAGGGGCCTTCTCAAAATAAATATCTACATGTAGCTATACTAAGCTATCGAGTTAAAGAAAAACATCCTCCTCTAAAAAGAATAAATATAGTGCAATATAATATAAGTAAAGAAAAGTACAAGCCTAATAAAGTATCCTCCATAAGAAATATAGGAAATGAGGAAAAGCTAAGCTTAGAAGATATTATATACTAGGAATAAAGAATAGAGGAGAACCACTATCTCCTATAAGATCCTATAAATAGGTATTTAATTAGGCAGCATTTTTGTAAAAGCAAAAAAATGTATGACTATAAACTACATGATAGGGTTATACAATAGTATAGGGTCTATATGATATAAGTGCTATGGTTAGAGAGCCTAAGTTGCTTGAGTGTATTATTTATATACTTGAAGTCAGGTAGGGTACTATACCTAGGTAGTGGTATAAGTACTTTAACAGTTGACATATGTGATATCAGTATAGGAGTAGTATCTCCTATATTTCTTAGGTGTACTAGTAGGACCTTAGCATCCTAAGTATAAGAATTTGTAGTAGTAGGATAAAGCATATTAAGGTACATTATAGGTAGTATATAGGGGGTTTTTGTGATAACTATAAGTGTAGTGTCTGTATTCTAGCACTTGAAGCACTAAGTAGAGGGTGCTATAGTCTATATATCATGGCATATACCTATGAACACCTCCTATCATCTAATATAATCATGTAATAGTATTAGTCATCCTTGGGTTATGTAGTAATACATGATAACCCCTTAGTCATCTATTACTAAGTCCTCTAGCATTTCATAACCCTAGTCCCTACATATATATAATACCTATATCAAAACTCTTTTCCTTTAGTCACACTCTCTAGCAGGCGGCACTATTTTCGAACTTAATCGAATGGCCTAACTAAGAGAGGGAGTAATACATCACTAAGCGCCATCAGGATAACCCTTTATATAGCCATTGAGTTCATCGGTCACATTCACTTGCAAGGACTGAACCAGTAATTAGGCAACTATAATACCTATATCTGATGCCTTGCCCTTATATGTACTTAATACCCTTACCCTAGTGAGAATATAGTACCCTTGTCTCCTTGTTCCCTTTATTCCCTTGAACCCTGTCTTGCCTTATATCCCTTAACCCCTGATATGCTATATATTCCCTACTATATGTACTTATAGCCTAATACCCTTAGGTAGTTAGGTAGCTAGCACCACTTTAGGCAGTTACATATATAGTATAGTATATAGTATTATTTCATTTATCTTAGCCCTTATAGGCCTTGAGCTTATAAAGAGGAGTATGTTCCTCTTATCCTACCTTTGCTTTCTCTAAGTAATACATGCTTTACAACCTTCACACTACCTTTGCTTAAAATTATCTTTTGTTTTTTACAATAATTTCCTACAGTATACCTCCCCAACATATCTATGACTTTACCCCTCTACCCCTACCCCCCCTCTTCTCCTCTACCCCTATCTTTCCCCAAAATACCCCCCCTACCTCTGATGCCACCATCCAAAGGGTTCAAGCATTCAGATAAATCTAAGTCAACCTTACTACCTCTGAGTTTGGGCAACTGCTTAGGTATAATACATCCTCAAATGGTGCCTGCATAAGAAGTAATATATAGGATACATAGGCTATAAAGACCTTTACCACATCTAGACTTATTGTTTTCTTTACAAAAGACCTACCTGATATCAAACAGTCACTAGATTCTATCTAGTCAATACTTACCACTATCGCTAACACCCAGATAGAGTTCACTAACTTAGTTACTGCCCTGGAGTTGCAACTACCCCTGCCTATAACTAAAGCCCCAGTGCCTATCCCTGAAGCCTCACCTACTCCCCCAAAAGTTATTAAATCCCTTAAGGACATCTAAAAACAATAAAAAGTAACTGCAAAAGATCTCAGGAAACATTGTTTGATTACTACCACTTCGACCTCTCTCCCTGCTCTGCAACAAGCCTAGGATGCCCAAACATAGGCTCAAGTCATCTCCAAAAAACAAATGGAGAAAGGTGGCCCAGTCACCTAGAAGGACCTACTCCTAACTACCCCACTTCCTCTACCATAGTATCCTACCTACCATGACTAAGAAATTATTATTGATATCAAGGAACTATCAGCCTTCAGCAAAGATGCACATATCCAGATACATGACTGAGTTGACTCAGGACTCAATAAAGTAAAAGCACTATCCTTCTTACACATCCAATGATGCTACAACAATAACCCCACCATGCTTGTCCTCACTACCATAGAGACTGTTACTACCACTGCTGTCCTTGCCTATTGCCCCATCATTACTAAAGGTATGAGCATGTTCTGCAAAGTCAAGGGTATCAACTGCAATCACATATAGAAGAAATATATTATCTATAGTATTCCCACCACCACTGATCAGGCTTCTCAGACTTTCCAAACTATACCCTACATTTCACTACTCTATCCTTCAAGAGTTCCAAGCCTCCTCTTAGGAATAATACCCTCTTCACCTCTAAAACTCTTTATCTATCTCCACCTTCACTAAAAGCCCTTCACCTAGGCCTACCACACCTACCCACCCCCCATACTATTAGTTACTCCCCTCTAGTTATTCCTAGAAAGTAGCTCATCTGGCTCTCAGATAGAGACTTAGTGTTACACACATAGATAAGCAAAACCTATCTATGACTACACCCCAATAGACCCCTAAGTAGACCAAAAATAAAGACCCAAAGCCCAAGAAAAAACCCGCCACCTAGAATAAAAAAGGAACATTCATCATTGCCAACTGTGATGGACTCAGTCACAGATACTACTGCAAAGATAACCAGTGCATGTACCACTTCAACTATCGCCAGTACTACAGTCACTAGGCTCTACCACCTGCATAGTGACACTGCCTATAACCTAATCAAATAGTGCAAGACCCAAGCCTTACAGTCTACTCAATAATGTAAGGGGAAAGCCCCAGAGTGTGAAGGCACCCCCCCCATAGTTTTCTGTAATGTATCAACCAACACTACCCCTATATATAACTTAGACATGATGGCTGAACATCTCCTGTTCATTGTAAACTCCCTGAAAGACATACTCTAAGTAGTCCTATCCCTAGCTAGGTCTCTAGAAATTTTCACTAGCACTACTACCCCCTCCCCATTAGCCACCCCCACATAACTACAGCCATATAACCCCTCTAGGGTCTAGTAGCAGCTACCCCTATGAACCCTTGAAGCCCTATTAGATGAGGTCAAAAACAATAAGGTATATTCCATGATAGAAAGAAAAGCCTTCCTACACCTAATCAAGTTAAGATCCCATAGCTATCCAAAGCTATCTACATTTAGGCCACAAGAAGCCATAGAACTTGAACTACAGAAATAGGCAGTGCACTATATAAAATGTCATTTCCTAATCAACCTAGACCAAAGAGGGGTGATCACCCTTTATAGCCTATACCAAGTCCACATCAATGAGTACATCCCCTACTTCCCTGTAATCAAACAAGCAATACAGAACTTCATAGGATAGTTCTATATACTGATCAAACTAGCCCCTACTAATGTACATCTCATGGTATATGATATCAACACCAATGACCTCCTACTGACAGTTGACAAGATGTATAGAATTGTTACCAAAGACCTATACCTATATAAATAAGCCCTACTCCTTGGAGTGTAAGTACTCCTATACCTTAGTAACATAGGCCTATGTAACCTCATTATCAAGGTTAGACCCTAAGACATAAAGTACCTCCTGTCCTAGAATGGAGTCTTCATTTTCAGACACTTCAGATGGCTAGAGCTCACTCTACACCATGAAAACCTAATACAAGACAATGAGGCCACCACTATCACTACCCATAAGCTCAGATAGAAATGTGACCCTAAAGTGTGACCACTAGAGGTGGAAGTGCCTAGCTAATACTTTCCTTTCCTTTCCTTATTTCCTTTTCACAGCTAAGGATCCCTAGGTGGGACTATCCTTATGCTTCTCTTCTCCATACTTTTCTCCTTTGACTTTTTGGACTTACTACTATGGTGGAAAGTAACTTAAGAAGTGGAAATATATACTCACTTACTAGAACACAGTGTCAGGAGGAGGAATATAGTTGTAGCTAGATTCTCTCTCTTTCTTATAAACAAAACCCCCCTTCTTCCTACTTTTCATAGTGATAGCTCCAGTTGATAGATCAGCTATCACTAAAGCTATGATACCCTCACCTAGGCAATCTGAACTATTGGATATGCCTATAGAGAAATAATACCATATGGTACTACAGAGGAGGAGTTTTTTTTTAGGAGCGACTCTATAGACTCATTCTCACTTATGTTTATAGTGCTACTTTCTTGAGGGGAGATGTTTTCTTATTACTCTATAGCTTTATATAGCTGTACAAGGATGTTCTTTTAGATGGTCACTTATATGACGATAAGAATAAAAATGAATTACCCCCCCCCCCCCCCTACTACCACTGATCTTAACACCTTAGGACAAATGACATGACTCTAACAAGAAATTAAGTACTACAACTCCAGTGTCACACTTGCTATAACCCCATGCTAGCTAACATCTAGGACCAAAATTAATAAATGGAGCAGACACATTCCACCCATATAATATCACCAACAAAGCCCTGCACACCCTAGAGTCCTGTATCACAGCAAGTGTAAAATGGGCATGCGGAATGTTCAGAAGCTTGAACAACAAAAAGGCCCTGATCAAAGTGCAAATATGGCCAGCAAACCTACAGGTCCAAAGATACCAAGCGAATTACACTACAAGGCTGCTCACAATCGGACCCAAGTACCCCAACTTCACAAGGCTCCCCCCCATGGCAGAAAGAAATAAAAATAGACCCAAGTCCCCCAAGGCCCCCACCTGGAAAGCCAAAGAGGGACAACACTCAAGGAAGAGGATGCTCTAACTGGATGCCATGATCAACACTATTAGACACGACATTGGGACAAATGCAATGTTAAGATACAAATTGCCCCCCCACTAGAGACCATGGCTAATCTCCCCAGAAGGCTGCCCTGAGGTAGCCTCCTTCAAAGAAAAAAGCAAAGCCATACAATATCACCCTCGGGAGCACCCATGAGATCACCTGGTAATGTACACAGACGCCTCCAAAGTCGGGAAAAATAACCAAGTAGGGAACGCAGTCATAGCACTCCTAAACAACAAGCAGATAAGTGGAAAGTCCAAGTCCCTAGGGTCGGGCATCCAAGTCTTCAATAGAGAACTAGACGCCATCACCAACGCATTCGAACTCACCGTCAAACTCTCTGAAAGGCACACGTTCGGCCACCTAACAGTATACATAGATAGATAAGCAGCGATCACCACAGCCACTAACCTGTACCCAAGCCCAATGCAGTACATAGCCAGTGCCATCTTCCAATACAACTGAACCCTCAAATCCAAAAACATATCGGCAAGAATCAAGTAGGTACCTGTACACCAGGAAATCCCTGGGAATGAAAAAGCTAACTAGATAGCCAAGGCCAAGTCTAAAAAACTAGAGTCTAACCCGAGCCATGGGATAACCAAGAAAAAGGTGGTCACCTGATCTGTCATACAAACAAAGACCAAAACGCGACTGTGGAAAAGCTTCGAAGAGTACGTAGGCAAACCCATCCCCAAGAAAGGAGAACCCTACATGACCATCAACAAATATGCTACGGCCAGAGCCTTCTAGTTTAGAACAGGCCAAGTGTATGTGCCCAACCTCCTCCATTACCATCGCAAACAGAATATCTGCCTCTGCGGAGAACCCCAAAGCATCGAACATTACCTCCACCACTGCTTGACCAAAATAGCTTGGCGAGACCTGATAAAAGGACATACAACCAACAAACTCCTGTACGAGAACACAGAACTATGGATCAAACTCGTCGAAAAAGGACTCAGCAAACCATCACACCCCCAACCTGACCCCCCAATGGTAGTGATAGCTGTAAGAGAAGGAGCACAAGAGGAGGTATGATTGTAGAGCGTAGAGTTATAGAGAGTGCTTTTTTTGTGTAGAGTTTGTTGGTTTATTTATTTTGTTTCTTTCTTCTTTTTCCTTTATTTTTTTCGCTTCTCTTTCTTTCTTTTTGGCATAAGTAGGTGGAGGACCATCCCATTTCTCTCAGTTATGTTCTTGCTTTTAATTAAGTATAAATGCCCTGCTGGAGGAATTAGGATGTAAAATAACATAATGGGAATACAATAAAAGGTTGCTTCATGTTCTTTTCCTTCCTTCTTTCTTTAGTCTACAGACTAGGTATGAGCCTTAAGAATATATTCGTTCTTACTCTCAAACTCTGCTTCTCTCTTCTCTTCAAACGTAGGAAAGTGTATTTCTGGATCCAGACTTAGAACATGTTAAGATATCTGACTTTACTCAGTAATATGTTTCTCTATTGAGTGGCACTTGCACATTACTGAGCCTTTACCATACCTGAAGACACCTGCCGTAACAGAGATTAAGAGTCTCTATATGCTAGAGAAACTTAGCAAATAAAGGTATATTGTTATGAACACCGGTAGTGGTCAGCGTCAAGGTACCTGGACGATGCGCTATGATAGAGGTTACGCTTAGATTGTCAACATGTGAGTATGCTATCTTTACCCTTCACCATTGTGTTAAGCGCTCTGGAGACGATCCTCTGTCACATGACCTTATGGCGTGGCGTGGCATGGTGTGGCTTTGCCATTAGCTTTGACTAGGCGCGGGAAGTCAACCCCACAGGCACGTGATCGGCTATCGGCATGATGCGACATTGGCCTAGTCAGCCATGAGGTCATGATCGGGCGATCAGACTCGTATCGCGAGAGACTATCACAAATCGGGAGTGAGGCCCGAGAGTGTGGTAGGCGATCATAGTCAAATCGAGTACTAATTGCGTCCTGTCCGTTCTAGACTCTTCTACAGGTTTCAGCGATTAGGAATCAGGAGATGGTCTAGAACGGGTCTTAGTTTCTCTGATGTTCTATTTCCTTTGTCATCTCTTTGTCAGCTTGGGTGAAGGATGGGATATATAAGTGCGCGGATGTTCTTGTCTTGTTGTCGGTTCAAATCCCGCTTGTCCCATTCCATACCATGAATTACCGGTTGGTCACGGGTTTTGTAGCATAAGCGAGTTTTCCCTGACCGTGCAAGGTTGCCTAATTACTGGTTCAGTCCTTGTAAGCGAATGCGACCGATGATCACAATGGCCGTATGAAGGGTTACCCTGACGGCGCTTAGCGATGTATCGCTCCCTCTCTAGTTAGGCCATCCGATTAAGTTCGCGCAAAGCCGTCCGCTAGAAGAGTGTGACCGATGGAAAAGAGTTTCCTTGTCTTGTTGTCTGGGGCGAGGATGGTCTAGTGGTATGGCTGTCCTGGTGTCGTTGTGCGGTAATGCGCAATGTCGTGGGTTCAAATCCCGCTCGTCCCTTCCCATACCACGAATTACCGGTTGGTCGCGGGTTTTGTAGCGTAAGCGAGTTTTCCCAGACCATGCAATAGTCCTGAGGAGGGTAATCAGCGATTTAACCTTGTAAGGTCGGGTAACAGTGTTCGGACACCGATCCCTACAAGCCTGTTGTCGTGTCTATTGTAAGCGAATGCGACCGAGGATCTCAATGGCCGTATAAAGGGTTACCCTGACGGCGCTTAGCGAAGTATCGCTCCACCTCTACTTAGGCCATCCGATTAAGTTCACGCAGAAAGCCGACCGGTAGATGAGTGTGACCGATGGAAAAGAGTTTCCTTGTCTTGTTGTCTGGGGCGAGGATGGTCTAGTGGTATGGCTGTCCTGGTGTCGTTGTACAGTAATGCGCAATGTCGTGGGTTCAAATCCCGCTCATCCCATTCCATACTACGAATTACCAGTTGGTCGCGGGTTTTGTAGTGTAAGTGAGTTTTCCCCGACCATGCAAGGTTGCCTAATTACTGGTTCAGTCCTTGTAAGCGAATGCGACTGATGATCACAATGGCCGTATGAAGGGTTACCCTAACGGCACTTAGCAATGTATCGCTCCCTCTCTAGTTAGGCCATCCGATTAAGTTCGCGCAAAGCCGTCCGCTAGAAGAGTGTGACCGATGGAAAAGAGTTTCCTTGTCTTGTTGTCTTTCCTTCCTTCCTTCTTTAGCACATAGCTACCTTGTCTTCTCTGCGAGTACCATTGTACGAGCCTTTTGAGTTATCTTCGAGCCTTAAAGAATATATTTGTCTTTCTCATCTTCAATACTTGAAGTCTACCCTGTTCGTCGTAGGAACGATATCTTCCAGTTGAGCTTTCGTTTAGCCGAGATATCTGAGTTCACTCAGTAGCGTTTGTGAAGCGTGCCTGAGGTATCCTTACTGAGACTTATACGAACCATATAGGGTGATCTGTCACACTATATTCTTTAAAGAAGATGGCTTCTTCCTCTTCTGACGTTCCGATGCCAGATGCATCCTCCCTTGTGATCATTGTGGGCACACAGCTCACCAACCCTTCAGCCCGCAAAGTGCGGACCACCCGCTCAAAAGCCTCTAATGTCTCGATGTATGAGGAGGCCACCATCACACTCACCGCTGCCGAGTTAACCTATGTCAACAAACACCAAAAGGTTGTTATCGACAATTACGTCGAAACAATCAAGGCCTTGCATCAGGCCCGGCAGTTTCTCAGGGAAGAGCCCTTTAAATAGGCCCTTCAGGACACGGAGGATGAGTTCTAGAAACAACGCGATGATGTGGCCTCGATACTATATGCCACCATTCTCCTGCATCGCAACATCAACAAGCCCCTCCTCAAGTTGTCCGTGGCTTTTCCCCCATCCATGACGAGTCTCCTCCTATCTGCGATAGAGCAGATCCAGAAGGAGAGGGACTCTTTTGCTCAAAGGGAGGCTGACTACACCAACACCCTGAACAAGGCGCATCAGGATGTGGTGCAAGATCTGAACAAGAAATTGTCAGATCTTCGTCAACAGCTGGCAGACCAGGCTCTGCATTTGTTGGCCTCCCCAAACGAGCAAATTGCCGCTCTGACAGCAAGCCTGGCCGAGGCAAAGGCCAGAGTAGAAGTCCTGGAGCAGGCAGAGGTTCCTCTCCAGGCTAGGCTTAGCAAGGCAGAACATACGGTTCTGCGCCTTAAGGCAGAGAACGAGGCTCTCTCTGCTAGGTCTACCCTGAGGAAGGAAGATGTGGTCAAGCTTAAGGAAGACCTAATGAAGGCCACAGATGACGCCAAGCTATGGAAGGACTTGTACTACCAGTACAAGGAGCACTATGGCTCGATAGTTTCCCCTCCGGTGTCTAGAAACCCAGACGAGATCATCGACATAGATGACAGAGCAACTCACATCACTGCTCCTCCTCCCAGGCCCAGAGGCCTCTGAATGGGTCTGCCTTCCTTTAGGCCGCCTTCCTGACCTATCTCCCCTACTCCTCCTCCTCCCCCTGCTCCTCGTTCTGCCATCACAGGACCTTTACGGAGGAACAGGGAAACCTCCTTTGCTTCCTTTGCACCTCCTCCCCGCCTGACCTCTCCTCATCTGCTCAATGAGAGTGACATCCGGCGGATCATGCTGGAAGTACTTGGGCAGACCGCCCTACCGGCTCCTCCCTCCAACCGCAGCACCCCGGCCCCACCTCCGGTCCTGTCTGCCTCTTTCAAGGGTCCCAAGCCAGCAGATCCAGAAAAGTTCTCGGGGAAGGCAGAGGACATAAGGAAGTTCATCGAGCAGTGCGAGAACTACTTTGCCCTCCAGTCTCACGCCTTCCCCCATGACTGGATCAAGACCAGGTTCGCGTCCACGTACATGACGGGTACGGCACGAATCTGGTGGCAAGCCAACTCTCACCGCTGGACCCAGCAGACCACTATCTGGGACGACTTCACGGAGGCCATGAAGACTTACTTTGGGGCCTTTGCCACCAAACCCCAAGCCATTAGGGAGATGATCAATGCCAAACAAACGAAAGGCATCCTCTCCTACCTCACCCATATGGAGGCTCTTAACCAGGTCATCCAAGGCGACTAAGAGTCCTTCAAGTTTTGGGTTGAGAGGGGCCTGAAGAAAGATCTCCACTTGGCAATGGCGGCCTAGACCACCCATGAGACCGCAGTAGCCAAATGGCTATCTCGTGTGGTCCAAGTGGGCCTGGCAATGGAGGATGCCCAGGTGGCCATCCAGGAGTCCCATAAGGGACAAACGACCAAGCAGAGTACGGCCCAGCCCTCCTCCTCGAACAAGCCCAAGAAGACCCAGGACAAGCGTCCCTCGGGGTCCACTTCCCAGGACAAGGGGAAGCTTCCTCAACTCACCGAGGAAGAGAAGGAGTGGGCTAAGAAGAACAAGGCCTGTCTGCGCTGCTTGTCCAAACACCATAGTGT
>JABYPW010000406.1:0-26896 GCA_016880775.1 Phymatotrichopsis omnivora | reverse complement strand
GACAATAACTTACCCGTTGCATAGCTAACAAAAATCCCAGACACCTAGCAGAACTCCCTGCCAAGACGTACTTGTTTATCTGCATTCCAAGGGACAAGATGGCAGGGTGAACATCTGAATGGGCATTGTCAATCCCGAAGACCGTCTTCTTCTTCCTCTCATTCTGCTCGACTTCGATGTCTTTCAAAAGCCCAACAAGGCCTCTGTCCTTAGCTTCCTCCGACGCATCCTGATCCCTACCACCTTTCTTCGAACCAAGAACAGGACTCTCAGAGACATATATTGTCTTGACGATCCCATCGGCACCGCCTTTCTTGCTTTTTTGTTGGGGCTGGCCCTTCTGCGGAGTCTTGTCTTTCTGATCGCCTTTCGGGGATTGTTGCTGTTGCGATTTGTGCGGGAGACCGGAATCGGCTTTGCTCTGAGCTCGGCGAGCTGCCTTTTCTGCCTTCTTCTTCTCCTTTAATTCTTTTGCCGAGAGCGGTTTTGAGTCTGGCGACTCCGTGGCAGGGGAGCCTGATTTCGAGTTCGGCATTTTATTTTCTGCAAGCAACTTGTCAGAACCAGACGGAAAGGACTTTTGCGATTGTGACTGGGCAGGTTTGGGTGCGATGTTCCCTTCACAGTTAGCGAGTACTGTATTGTTTCCAAGCGCCGCTGGAGGGGAAGGTTTTGGAATGCTAGACGAAGACGAATTCATAATTTCGTCCTGGTCTGGAGGAGCAGCCATGGTATTTATTGGGCTTGGTATGGCACGATGGTGGGGTACATACATAGGATGGATTTCCGTTATGGCGGGGGGCATAGAGTCATAGGCATCCATGCTCTGCGACTATCATCCTAAAACAGTCGGTGCGAGATTAGGGCTGTTGTATCTGAGCACCTACGCCCTAAACCCTGGACATAAATGCTTAAGACTAATTCAGGTGCATTCCATGAATATGAATATGTTCGCAATATGTAGTAATAGATATGTCGGCAATACCTGCTTTAGATATATCGTATCGGTTTTTTTTCCCCCCTTCTCGCCTACCTCGAATATATTTCAAAGCAGTAGTGTCTGTGCATAAATGTCCGTCAGGGGAAACTATTGCCGTTTATGTCCTCTCAGTGCTGATCCCAAATTAACTTTTGTCGACCTCTTCAACCCTGTCCGCTAATTCTCCTTTTTTCGCTTGAGCAGCTAAAAGTCAATAACTCTCCTGACTCTCGTCCTGACGACCAAGAATTTCGTCAATTGTTTGCATACGCTATCTTCACCGGCCAATCACGCATCTATCGGGATTCCTCAAAAGATCGAACGATTAATGCACCAACCCTAGATTGGGTGGCCGGAAGCAAACACATCCCAATACTCGGTCAGCCTCTAGCACCAACAGATTGTCAGCTCGGCAGCTCCACAATGCAAGAAAATGGCCTCCCTCAACGGCGGATATTTATATGTCTGGGCATATTCGCCTTTGTGATCTTATTTTCCAACTTTATTTTGTTGACCGGGACCGATATTGGGGAGAGAATAGAGAAACTACCACTTCCAAAATCCCTGAAGGGATCCAGTTCGAATGAGGTATACAACAATACGCGCTCTCGGCATGTCAGACCTACATACTTGTGTCTCGAGAGCTTGTAGCAATGTCAGACAGGACAAATAAGCTAATTTACGAAAATGCGAGAATCGCAGCTTCCGGAGATCCCGTCCTATCTTGATGACCTCGAGTTTGACAAGAATGACGAAGTCATAGATGCCCATCCGATTGTGGCATTGATGCAAGATGCGGCGCAGAAATTTCAAGCGTACAAAGCCGGCCGCTCAAAAACATTCGCGCAAGCAGTGAAGGCATATAGAGAGAGATATGGCCGCCATCCTCCACCGGGATTCGACAAGGTCCGTTTAATAGTTTCTGACGTTTTGGTTATGGTGGGGGAGCATGATAACTAAGGAAGCTTGAATAGTGGTACAAATTTGCTAGGGAACGCGGTGTCTTCAATATTGATGATTTCGACCAAATCTGGGACGACCTTCGACCATTTTGGAGCATTCCTCCAGCTGAGCTGCGGAGGTTGGTAAAAGGAATGCTAGCAGAGGATGAAGGCCTGTCAGGTTTGGGTGGTATTCATGTACGGCCCCGTGAATAAGCATTCCGTAGTATACGGGAACTGAGAATGTGAAAATTTGAAACAGGTCCGGAATGGGGAGGTCAGGGTCACGAATGCCAACTGGCGTACAGACGAATTCGAAAAAATGATGAATGTGTTCGCGAAAGAATTACCAGATATGGACATTGCTATGAACAAACTCGACCAGCCCAGAGTAGTCGTTGAATGGGAAGATCTCCAGGAGTATCTTGCCGAAGAAGAAAAAAGCCGGGCTATTTTACCGGAGGTCACAAATGAATTCACAATGCAAAGTGCATTAAGTAGGCGCCTTCTTTCCTATCCATGCATTTTTAATTTTTCTTAGGGACGCTATACCGAGCAACCGGGTGGGAATTAAAGGATTCCTGAATCCGGTAGCTTTTCTAGCGGCTTCGAGTGAAGAAGAGATCACTCAATGGCCTTATAAATTGAATAGCTTTGCGCAGTATATACTTCACACACGCCTACACAGAGAGAAATCTAACTTTTTTCTCAAATTTCGTAGATGAGAATGATTCACTACCGATCGCAGAATGGGTCAGAGTGCCCGGAAAACCATACATGGAACTTGCAAGCAAAGCCTGTCCTCCGGAATCATATGCCCGCAACAACAATACCATGGATCCAGCGGAGGCAGAAAAGGCTTACAAACTGACTGCTAGCGGCGGTCTGGTAACTAACTTCAATGCTTCCAGCGATTTGTGTGTTGTTGGTCCAGCGATTGCAGATCTTCATGGGTTCCTGTTCTCTTCATCTTCAGTTGTTGCAACAAAGAAGCTGGTTCCGGTTTTCGGAGAATGCAAGGTTAATGTTAACAACGATAGTAAGTTCTTCCTTGCAACTTTAATTTGCTCAGAACCAGACGTTTGCTAATAGTAAATTTATAGTTCTTTTCCCTGCAAATATGTACTACAAGCAAGACCCCCGGTACGAATACGCTTCTGATAAGGATGAGGAATGGGAAGACAAAGATACTGCCGTTTTCTGGCGCGGAATCACCTCCGGTGGAGTCCAAACACCCGAAACATGGCGACAACTTCATCGACACCGCTTCGTCCTCATGACAAACGCCACAGAGCTAGCCGCAACCCATCAACAATTCGCTATCCTCAATTGGAATCCAGAATCCCCCAAGACCTATCGCGAGCAATCCGGGTTCGAACCGACAGAGTTCGCAAAGGTTTATACAGACGTAGGATTCCCGGAAATTGTCTGGTGTGTTCCGGATGATGATTGTGGGTGGTTGAAAAAGTTTCTGAGGGAAGTCTCCTCAACGGCGTTAACGGATCAGTTCATGTATAAGTATTTGGTGGATATTGATGGGCATTCATTTTCTGGGCGGTGGCATGCGTTTTTGAAAAGCAGGAGTTTGGGGATTAAGGCAACGATTTTTAGAGAGTGGCATGATAGGTTTGTTTCTTTCCTTGCTTTTATCATTGACGCATCTCCAAAGATTCTGACTGTTATAGTCGAATTTTTGCATGGCATCATTTCGTACCCATGGATAACCGCTTCGATGGTAAGTCTCGCAAAGTTCACAACTTGCGAGTGATCATCCATGATGTTAACATAACGGAAGATTTATACACACTCCTCACATACTTCATCGGCCTGGGAAGCCTAAACCCAGAAACTGAGTTTTATGTCCCCTCACATGACTTCGAGGCTAAACGAATTGCCAACCAGGGTCGGGATTGGGCGGATAAGGTGTTGAGAAAAGAGGATATCGAGGTTACCCCCTCTTTCTCTTAAACCCCTCTCCTTTTTTAACGGAACAGAGTGCTGACGAGTGAGCGTAGATTTATATGTACAGGCTTATGTTAGAATACGGCCGGCTTTTGGACGACAATAGGGATAAGATTGGGTATGGAGGTGACGGCAGCGAGGTGGAAGAGAAATCGTGGTGGAGCTAGGATTAGACGTTTTTGTTTTGGCTGGTTCATGAACTTTAATGCGAGGATATCGGTGGATCATAAAAGGTGCCGCGGAGCGGGAGGAGGTCCATGTTGATGGTGACTTTTTTACGTTTTTATTGCTTCTCTTTCATTTCTTTTTTTCTTAGCGTTGTGGTTGGTTTTTCATGCATAATAGGCGTTTGCGGGATACCTTATATTGACTTTAGTGTTAATAGTCCTTTTTTCTTTCTTAGTTACTAGTCGATAATGTTTTAAGGTTGTTGATGTTTTTCTCTGCGTTAAGGACGCTAAAAACAATGGAAGCAGGTTTGTCCCAAGAATGGAAAAAGTTATATTTCTGCCCCTGATAGTTTGAGGAAAAGTATTGGTGTTCATTTGGATAGAACAAGTCAAACATGATATCCAGTTTGTGGATACAGATGTTTAATTATATTTATTAGCAGTACAGTCTATTTAGTTAGGTTGGGATGGGGCTTCTGCAGTGCATGAATGTCATCGTCCTACCAATCTTGCACTTGCGTAAGTGATCACCTCTCAATCAATTTTTAAGGGTGTTCACGTCTTTGCCTATTTAGAAATTTTCTTTCGGAGATTTGAACGTACTTGTGAGGATAGCGATATAAGAACCCGCTTAAAGGAAGAGTAGTAACTTGATTTCCATGTTGTGATGTCTGCAATTACGATGTAATTTACTGAACCTTGTATATATATATCTTTTTGGCATATACGATCCCAACTGCTATTTTCTCTCCCTCTCTTAAAAAAAAAATCTTTTTTCTCTCTCCGCCTTCCTTCTAAAATAGTCAACACTTGGTTACGGCGCCCGGTATGAATATTATTCCCACTATACAAACAGACAAAGGTCTGAGCAAATCGCTTTTAAGCCCATGGGCAAATTCACGGCGAGACATTGAACGCCAGCATCCTAACATTTCTTCAATTTTCAATATTAGACTATGGAAAGCAAGGCTAGGAAGAAAAGGAAAAAAAAAAAAAAGAATTGAATTCCGCTAAAAGAACTTCTTTTTCTCGTTTGCTGCTCAAAAAATTGACGACAAAGAAAAAAAAAAAAAAAGGCCCAACCCAAAGAAAAGAAAAAAAAAATTGTTTTATTTTGTTGAACCCCATCCACTACTCGTACAAAAACGCTTAGGCCGAAGCCTGGGCACGCCGGCGATCTCTCTCCTCGGCAATGGTGAGCTAGAAAGGATATTAGTTCACTGTGCACTCTTATCCGAGGTTAGATTGAAAATTTACCTTCACACCCTTGCCTTTCGGGAGGGAAACCCAGGGTTTCTCCTGTCCAATGATGAACACGTTGCTCAAACGGGTGGCAAACGTGTTGTCGATGGCGTCCTTGATGTGGACGATGTCGAAACCACCATCGTGTCTCTCACGGTGGGTTATGACACCAACACGACCCATGTTGCGACCACCAGTGACCATGGCAATGCATCCAGTGTCAAAGCGAATGAAGTCGGTGATTTTGCCGTTCTCAAGGTCGATCTTGACGGTGTCGTTGACCTTGATGGCGGGGTCGGGATAGCGAATGGTGCGGGCATCATGGGTAACAAGGTAGGGAATGCCCTTCTTTCCAAGCTGGACGCGCTTGACTTTGGCGAGCTTGTAGGAACCCTCGGTCTCGGTGATGCGGTGGATAGTAAACCTTCCCTTGGTATCGTAGATTAAGCGGAAGTTCTCTCCGGTCTTCTCGATGGAGATGACATCCATGAAACCGGCGGGAAAAGTAGGGTCTGTGCGGACCTTTCCGTCGACCTTGATGAGGCGCTGCATGACAATCGCCTTAACTTCTCTGTATCCGGATAATCGTTAGGAGACATTTAAGAGAATTGAACACTTTGTTGTGGTTTTGCTTACCGAGCATTCAAAGCATACTTCAGCCTGTTCCTGATGAAGACAATCAGGGGCATACAGTCCCTCAACTTGTGAGGACCTGGCGAGCAAAACTCGTCAGTAAAGACGAGTCCGGAGACTACTTCAACATTGTGAAGCGAAACATACCAGGGGAAGGCCTGGGAGCATATTTCCCAGAGAGTTTGTCAAGCAGCCAGTGGGAGGGGGCGGAAAGTCTCTTCTGGTGCTTCTTGCTGGAGGATAGACATACATTAGCACATGCCCCTCCACATTATTGGGTGAACTTAGGAGACATCGGAGAGCCTGAGCTCCGGGGAGTATGGTGAAGTTTCCGAAGATTGGTTATGCAAGGTTCCATAGCCATCACAACTCGGAAAAACGCCGTCTGGAATCCTCATGTCCATGAATCCTCCCCAAAAGTCTCAATAGCCTCCAAAAGTAACTCCACAAGAACATTTGCTCGAATTGCAAACATGGTATCTTACGGTCCACTGCATTTGAAACGTTAATGGTCTGCACCTTTTTTTTCGGTTTTAGGGAGGCAAACGTAGAAACTTACCGAGCCATTTTGTCTGTTGATTAGGTGGGAGTGTTGGGCGTAGGAATTCCTATCGTTGTTGTCGTTGGGCGTGAGTGCTCGATGTTTTGCCGTGATGTGAGTTGAGTTGAGTGGGGAGGACTCTTGGCAAGGATCACCGTCACGCCTTTTCTGAGGGCTGGGCCCTGGTAAAATGAGTAAGCCATTACCCCGCCTGACGATTGACTAACTCGTGGTGTTTCTGTTACGTGACTTAGTACAGGCTGTAGTCACTTTTATTTTTTGCGCAACAGACAATTAGAAATCGGGAAATTTAAGAACGGGAAACTACTCTAGTAATAGAGTAGAGAATATATATTAAATTTTACGGCTATATCCCAAACAATTATCCATGGCGTCACGACGGGCTTAATAGACACAGAAAGTAACCCAAATTGAGTAAGTCACGTGACAGATGCACTTTCTCGCACCGCGAATAGCGTGAAGGCAGTCACAGATACGCCCTAACTCCTTACCCAGTATGACAAGCCCTAGTGAGCACCCACATACATCCTGCAGAGCACCAAAATTGCACAGGAGAATTCTGAGTTTACTCGACAATCGCTTTGCGACAATCAACGACGCGACTAACGACCAGTGATAACGCTCATTTCCTCAATTGACTTATCTTATCAGGTATGCAGTATTCTTTCTTTGAGTCGATGGTCGGGAATATGGTGGCTGGATAGGCGGTGTATAGATTGAGAGACAAGAGTGGATCGGGCTGTTAGATATCGAAATACAGATATCTATTTTGTCAACGATTTGCGGATTGGTTGAATACAAAAATGCCATCGTTCTCTAATAACGCACCCCATCTCCACCATCTTTACTGTCTTCACCGTCACTCACCGTCAATTTCCCGTACCCAAATACTTTGAACCGGTAGCTAACTTCACTCTTCTCCACAGTCTAATCCTCTACGGTCTAATCCTCCACGATGGGTATTTCCAGAGACTCCCGCCACAAGCGCTCCGCTACCGGTGCTAAGCGTGCTATGTACCGCAAAAAGCGTGCCTTCGAGCTCGGTCGTCAACCTGCCAACACCCGTATTGGAACTAAGCGTAAGTCTACCTGACTACGCGTAACCCCTTCTCCACTATTAAGGCTCGGAAACTTCGCGGTTTCCACTTGATTATGGGAAGGAGACCTCTCCCGTTTATCAGGAGTTGGTATATTTCTCGTTCGGGGCATGTCAACTGAAAACGATATCTTGTTCCTTACAGGTATCCACCTGGTCCGCACCCGTGGTGGCAACCGCAAGTTCCGTGCTCTTCGTTTGGACTCCGGAAACTTCTCCTGGGGTTCTGAGGGAATCAGCAAGAAGACCCGTGTCATCGGTGTCGTCTTCCATCCCTCCAACAACGAGTTGGTCCGTACCAACACCTTGACCAAGGCTGCCATCGTCCAGATCGATGCTGCTCCTTTCCGGCAGTGGTAAGTTACGTCGCATCGCATCGCTTTGTAGCATGTTCTCACTTTCTGCAGGTACGAGTCCCACTACGGTCTTACCCTCGGTAAGAAGCGTGGTGGCAAGACTGCTGAGGCTACCAAAGCTGCTGAGGCTACCAAAGCTGCTGAGGCTACCAAAGCTGCTGAGGCTACCAAGGGTGGTGAGGCTACCGCTGAGGGTGCTCCAGTTACTAAGAGTAAGTCTGTCGAGCGCAAGCTTGCGAAGCGTCAGGCTAGTGCCAAGGTTGAATCCGCCCTCGAATCTCAGTTCGCTGCTGGTCGTCTCTACGCCTGTGTCTCTTCCCGTCCTGGCCAGTCCGGTCGTGTCGATGGATATGTCTTGGAGGGGGAGGAACTCCAGTTCTATACTCGCCAGCTCAAGAAATAGATGTTAGGCTGGTTTGCAAAACTAAAATAAAAAAACATTACAATTTTCTGTGTCATTACGGTTCGAAAAAGTTGAAAGTTTGGAATTTCTTGCAACGTTCTCTCTTTTAAAAAAGTCAGCAAGCAGGCGTGTATATACAGCTACACCTTGATATACCGGATGGATTTCGCTCGAACCTGTGATCCCCATACAAATCTATTCGATATACCGGATAAAGCCTTATACCGGATCCGCATGAAATTTTACTTTGCAAGATCCCTGCTACCATAGAAAATAAATCTGATGTACCGGAGAACAAGTGTGATTCTGGAGAATTATAAGCGAGGAAACGAAGAGTAAAAAAAAAAAAAAAAAAAAAAAAAAAAAGGCGTGAGAATTGGTACCGGTTGACGATGGAGAAATTACGAAGAATTAGATAAAACAATGCATCAGAATAAAAGCCGTATCTTTAATTGCCTTTTAATTATAAACAGTAATCGTACAATTGTTGGTAAATTTTTATGGTGGTTTGATATACTGGTATATTAGATGAAAAGCACCCAACTCTTGGCATCCGGTATATCAAGGTGTAGCTGCATGGTGCGGGCACTCGAGAACCGACATGGGCGGCCATTGGCATTAAGCAAAACACTAAACCTAATTAAGTAATTGCAGGGGTAAAGTTACACACAGAATTTTTTTTTTTTTTTTTCCTCTCGAATCTTGAGAATAAGCCATCCGAAAAGCCCAAAACTGGCCTTAAATTTAGAAGGATGATTTTTTGGTGGGAAATGCTGATCGCAATCCCTGCAAGAAACATTCTTGGTATGTTCTATGCGTGCTTGGCAAAAATTTGTATGGGAACTTGGCATTTCTGGTGAGCACTTTTGGAGGACATTGGTGCGCTTACCATACAAAATGGTCCAACTTTGAACGCTTATAACTCACCAACGACTTGAATTTTTTAAATTTTAAAAATGTAACTTTGTAGAGCAGATCAAATGGAACAATTCTACATTGAAAAAAACTGTATTGCATGTCTTTTTGCTGAGTAATAAATACTTCCATGCAGGAGTGTAATCAACTAAAATAGTGTAGGTTCTTGAGTGCCCGCACCATAGAGTACACGTATTTCTTTCTGCGGTTATGAATTAAACTGGGAATCAATGGGATTAGGGTTTCTATTTTTGTTGGAGTTTGTGGAATGTCTATCATTTCTTATTTACCACAAATTTGGAGGTGGCCTGTTGGCCAGGCAGCAGTGTCGCCACAGCGCTGAATTTCAAACTCCATCAATAATAATATATAGCCAAAGCTTGAGGGCTAGTTACAATAAATGGAAATCCCGAATGACATACATATACTTAGGTTCAAAGGTAATTAAGTCTATGACATGGGCTTGGGTTAGTAAGAGTAACACTTTTTTCCATATACAAAATTTACTTACTTAGCACCTATAGGCATCGATTAATAACCCTAAGTACATGTACTAAAATATATACTATCATAATAAATACATGTACCTGGCTGGCGCCATACCTGTAAAATGAAGAACCTCAAACTGCCTTAACTACTCCTTCGCCTAACGCAATGCTTAATGAACCTTCTCCCAATCTATTTGGGCTTCGCCCCCCGCTCGTACCTCGCGGGTCCCCTCTTTTTATAGTGAAAAACTGTCTTCTTGATATTATGGATAGTTGTAAAAGATTGAATGGTGTTATCCCCCCGATATCACAGTTAAAATAATTGAAATAAATGCTATAAAAATTAATAACAGACCCATTCTGGATTGACAGACCTCTTGCACTCCTTGACATACCCCCCACCTTTGGGGTTGTACCTCAACACCAACCTTTTTATAATAGTTCTGAGACCTCCTATCATGATACCTCAAATACAGACCCTAACATAAGCTAGTCTAGTCACAATAGTTTTGCTCTTGGATGGAGGTTTGTGCATAGCACACAAACTAGGTCGATGAACGATGATGCTTTGAGGAACAAATCCTACATGATTGCGATATGCTAGCATCCCTCCATTCACAATACCTAACTGCAAGACCTTCTATAATCGAAAACCGAGAGCTCTTTCTTGTCCCCTCAGTTAGGTAAACGTGGTACTATAGACAGATTTCACAGCCTTATGGAGTTGGTATATTTACTAACAATAGAATGATCTATTCTATCGCCATAGCTGAAGAGGCTGCATGCGGAGGTTGTACCTAGAAACAATCAACATGAAGTTAACAAAAAAAACAATGATTTATTCTGTTAACAATTACAGCTTTTTACAAACAATAGAAAATTACCTTATATAGAAGAGAATCCTAAGTAGATGCGATGATTACCTATAATATATTAATTTTCGGAGGTGAAGAACTGGTGAGATTGAATTGCTGAACTATAAGGTCTGCATATACCTGACAATAAGCAGCTTTAAATGATGAAATTATCCCCTAATCCAGCAGCTGTAAAAATCCAATTGTATTAGGAGGAAGGAAAATACGCATGATATTTGTAAGTGTAGGAGGAGGTGGTCTAATATAAATATGTGGTAGCTTATCTGGTGCTAAATATGTAGGGAAGTTATCAGTAATCAAAGCTATTTTACACCCTGCTATACACATTTCACTATTGAAAACCCACAGAAACCAATACCAAAGACTAGTAAGTATATAGGGCTTTTTGTTGTACTGATGTATTACAGGGAGATTGGCTGCATTAACTTTATTCCATGTAAAGGCTTGTAGGGTTTTGCTATCCCAATTACTATTGCTTGTCATCTTTCATAACAATCTGAACTTACACAAAAAAAGTTATGATGCCGGTTTTATTGATTTTAGTTCTACGAAGAGCTGTTGCTTTTCCCTTCCCTTTCCTGGCATTTGTTACTTGCAGCTGTTTATTATATCTTTATTCACTTTAATGAAATTATAGAAACAATTATATACTATAAACAAGGGGAGGAAGGAACTAACTGTAGACCAGTTTCATCACAATTCCAGATATCCTTTAAAGTAAAAGAAGATATTTGATAAGAAAGGAAGGCTCAACGTACTGGTAACTGTGTTTGATCAACATCACCGGCTTCGCCGTGTTTCTTTTGTTGTGCAGTTTCGTATCATGATTTAAAGCTTTGAAGCCGTCCTGGGGGCGCTTCGGGGCTCTCATGATTTTCGTCGGTGTTTGGGATTTTTGAAAGAGTTTCTACAATTACTGCTGCCTGTGACCGGATAACGTCACCTGTAACCGAGACTTTGGCAATTGTTGCAGCATCGGTCCAAGAAACTAGGAAATGTTCCAATAATGGAAACGTTGCATCCCTCGCTTTCTGTTTTCCTGCATTCGGCCCTGAAAAAACCTCGTAAATATAGATCAAAAACTACCCACTGGTTTCAGTATAATTACCTATTAGAGGACCTTGCGCGATTATATCTCTCCAATTTTTGACATGGTCGGAAATACTTTGTGGAGCCAAAAATTCACCGTTCGGTCTTCGAGGAACATTTGGAAGCTTTATAAATTCGGAATATTTCATATAAGGATGTTTTGAACGAAGAAGAAAAAGGTCGTATTTTTTTAATGCTGTAAGACCAAGTCGCCGTCGAGGCAGCTTAGCTTTTTGGGCTCGTTTTCGTATTGGGGACATTGTTGTGGCGGTGGTATTTCATGATTTCTGGAGCGTAAATTAAGGAAAATTTGGAGAGGTGATTAAATTAACGGAATTTGAATTGTACTCGAGCTTTTGCTTGTATTTGTGCTTTTTTTTTTTTTTTTGCGTAAAGGAATAAATGTAAATACTAACCGCTTCAGCTTTTTCGAGGGCTAATGCATCATAAAATACAGCTGTATACGACGGCTACTTCAAAAATAACTACATATCGGTCTTTCTATACATGTATGTCTAATTTTTTGAGACCTCAACCATAGCAAGCTTACACGTATGTATGTATGTATATGTATGTATCCGCATGTATGCGTGGGGCGAGGAAAGAGGAGGGGGAAAGGGGGGAAAAAAAAGCGTGAGGAATTATGATGAATTTGACAAAACAAAGCATCAGAATAAATGCTATCTATATAATTTCCTATTTATTAATAGCGATCGTATAAATGTGGGTATAATTTTATGGTGTTTTGATATACCGGATAACCTGATATACCGGTTGAAAAGCGGTATATCAAGGTGTAGCTGTACATGTACATATACGTATTACAAGTACATGTAAAAGCGGTCTTAACATACAGCAGTGTGGTTTGACCCATAGTGTGCAGATCAGGTTTGCACTAGCGCTGCATAAAAAGTGTATCACGTGACCAAAATTACTAATAGCTTCCCCTTGTTCGAGGTCTTGAATCTTCACGTCACTAAAACGTCGCGACCTCTTTACACAGGATATCGGTTTCTCCTTACAAATTGTCAGATAGCCGAACCAGTTTTATTGAAGCTTCTATACATATATACAATCGCATGGACATTGATCATACAACGACAGGCAGACGGTAATAACTACAGATGGAGCGGTATGTGAAGCCAACTTCTGTCCTCGCAGACCTTGCATAGCTTCATGCTATTTGCAGCGACTAACTTTAGAGTGTCATTTGCAGTCTTTCCCATGGCCTCCGCCGGACCGCTCTCGATAAGCTTGCAAGCTTGTCTGTAAAAGAGGCTCCATCAACTCCTCAGAAGTCAGGGCTAGATCGATTGCTTAAGGAAACAGGGGGAAGTCAACGATTCGCAAATGGAGAGGCTAATGGGGTCGATGAGACAAGCCGCGAAGTATCGCAGATTCCAATAGTGCTTATCCCTTACCTCGAAATATTCTATCACGAGCTAATTACGTGAAGTCTCTGCGGGAATTGGAAGTTCTGTTGGCCTTGTGTAAAGCTGCCCCCCTACTTCAAACCTTAGACAGTGCCGAGAAGTTACTTAATCAGCTTTCGCCGTACTTAATCGAGTCATATTGCCAGAAGGTTTCAACTTCTCCGTTTTTCAGAGATATTGAACCTTCACCATGGGAATTCCTCACACAGAACCTGACCTCTGCGGTGCTGGCCTTGGGATTGAATTTTCCGGGCCTGAGACCTGTTGTGTTGGATACCATCAATACATACCTTCACAATGCGCTCACTATTTCGCAAGCCGAATTCGGCGAAGAAAGCTCATTGGAGCTGGCGACATTGGTAGTTTCGTTCCTGGGATTTTTGGAAGCGTCATCAACATATGCAAATTTCTGGTCGACAACGGAGAGACTGTCGTTGAGTCTGGTTTCGCAAGTTAGGCGAGTGCTATCGGACCAGTTTCTAGTGAATGTTGAGACAGCATTTTCAGCAATTCGAAATTCGGGGGATCTTCAAGCTAGACCGTGGAGGAGATATGTGAGACATTATGATGCGGAGGGGAGACCACTGGGATCGATGTTGCTTGGAAAAGGGTTTATGAAGCTTTTAATGTCCAGCACTTCGATATTGATCGCCGACGCAGTGGCCCTGAAAGGAGAGGATATTTTGGATGTTCTGATGTCGGATCAGAGTTTGGAAGGCGCAGCAGCATCAGGCGATCTCCCAATGATTGAAGCTTGTGCAGACATGGCGACTGAGGAGCATGCTCGAATTGAGGACGGTGCAGACTATGCGCGAATGGGTTCCGAATGGCAGCAAAGATTGGCATATTGTGTTAAAGCGTATGCTCTTACTATCTTCTGCAACTGCGTTATCCTCAACGATGCCGTTGCAGACCCTGGCCTACTGTATCAGTGGCTCACGACAACAATGACGGATCCAGTCCAAATGGCCGATGAAACATTGGCCGGTGTGACTTTGAAGATACTCGCGATTTTGTCGAAGAGTGATGGAGAGGCGGCAGCAAGTTACATCAGCTCACTGCATAGGTTCGTTGTTGAGGGCGCGCCCAGTAAAGCCACTGTGAAAGTGATTTCAAACTGCTTGTCGTACATCCTTCGGTATCTGCCCCAGGACGTGACTATTACTACGTTGAATACTCTGGGACATGTGTTATCTTCTTCGAACCCAGAACGAGCTCTCAAGGCAGAGAGACTGCAGCCGTTTGATCAGCAGACTATGGGAAGCTCGTTATCGCTTGTTACGAGTCCTGAGGAAGAAAAGATACATGTGTATTCTAATGTGATAGATGTAGTGATTGGAGTAGCAAGTGCCTGCAAAGATGAAAAGGTGTGCTTGATTTCTACTGTTATTAATATTCATGTACAGATATTGACAAAGTGTAAAGATGATCTCGCTTGCGCAATCTATTCTTCTGCAAAGACTCAACAAGGTCAACGGCTCTGTCACAGCTAGGATTTTAACAGGTGTCTCTCAGCTGAGCTTTATTGCAGCATTGGCGGATTTTAAGGCGTTGTTGCAGACATACAATAAGATGAGCATTGAGGCCACATGGAACAACGATGAGAATATTGCCAATGCCGTAAGGATACTCTGGTATGGAATCTATGGGATAAGATAACTAATGGGATTTACACAGATTTTGGAGGCACGAGTATCGATTGCAAGGAAGGTGACGAGAGATTCTCAGCTGTATGATATATATCTAGGGGATATCCTTCAGACGATTGTTTTCATAGGCGAGCCACAGGAAGGAGGAAGACAGTTTGATCTAGTGGTAGGTTTATACACGTTTATCGAATGCTACCTTATGGCTTTGCTAAGATTATATATTGTAGCTGGCTGCTCGACAGATATCCCAATTACTTACCCCATTAGCAATACTTCTCTCGCACAACATTACGGAGAAAAATTTTACCCAACGCTTCGGGTTCATGTCCCTTCTCCGCGACTTCTGGCTCAATCTTGCGGTTCACGGCTTCACTTACGGTTCTGATCAAGCAAAGAAATATGAGCATGAGTTGCGAACGATTGCCAAGTACACACCACCTTTGGTATTTGGTGTCAGCGATGACGAGAAGCTTGACGGAGACTTTGAGCAGCATGTAATTTTGAAGAGAGGCAATAACCCACAGAACACGTTGGAACACAAGAGACGACTTACAAACATGATTCCGACGAACGAGGCGGATGTCCGAACTCTGTCATATACAAGAACTATCTTCCTTGAGTCCGTGTGCACCCTCGAATGCTTCCGGTCTGAAGCCGGTGCTTGTTCTCAAGTCCTTGCCTACTTTGTAGAATCTGGTTTCAAGACTGGTGATCATTCAAGCAGTATGAACTCCATATCAACAAGAGTCCTCGACATCTACATCCGTCGTATCCTCTCCGGTCAATACCCGGAGTTTTCCGCAGTGCAGGTCGGAGAGCAATTGGCGGAGATATTCATTGGCTGCTGCCATAGACTCGAGAAAGTTCAAGGTGTGGCGGTGAACATCGCCGATAGGATAATGACGATTGTTCCGTCGGCGCTGTGTCAGAAATCTCCACTTTTCGCAATGTTGGAGCTGTTAACTCTCACGTGGGTTAGTTGCTTGGAAGAGGAAATGGACGAATACACGACGAGATCTCTGTTTACGAGCCCAAGAGGGAAGGTCGTGATCGAGATGCCGGATTCATTCAGTTTTAGGAAAAAGACGCTGAAGGGGTTTCATATGAAGGCGAAAGGATGGGTGCAGAAGGTGCTGAATATTGCGCCGCATGATACCAAAGGACTGTTGCAAACTTACCTTGCTGAGTGTGAGGATGAGGCCAGCTTTGGGCATGTTTCATTGGGAAGGTCTTTCGCAGTAGAGATGGGAGGAGCTATTCCGAGCAGTGATCAGAGACTTGGTATTAGTTTTTTTTTTTTTTTTTTTTGTTTTTTTCTCTAAAATTGGAATTGGGTAATTGCTGATGTAGTTCGAAAGCTTCAATCGATCATCTTCGAGATGGTGATTGCAATGCCAATATCGCGAGTGATTTTGTGGTGCAATACACGAGGCGTCAAGCATATCGTCACACTGATCCTGCTTTATTGGAGTACCAACAAGATTGGTTGCAATTGAAGAATAAGGGTAAGACATTCCGTGTGGTTGGAGACGGAGAGTGCTGATGAAATTATATTAAGATGTTGCACTGAACTCTGCAGGGAAGCCTGATCCAGCGCAGATATTCTTGTCACAGCTGGAGAATAGAAACTACAACAGAGATTTTGTGTCGATATCTGAGCTCAGAGATGTCTTGAGAACAACTGCAGCATATGTTTGTCGTAGTGAGAAGGTAAAATTCTGGTTTAACATTTGTATGATTGCTTATGTTAATAGATGAAACTATAGATCCAAGGAGAATTACTACATCAATTAGTTACGATACCTTTTACTGTCTTCACCAAGGATTCTATTAAACTGGGCATTTCATTGTGGGCTGGTGTCATGAATGAAAACCCCCTGTTACAACCCAGATTGCTAGCGGAGATAGCCAGGAATTGGGAGACAACTGTGGAGAAGAAGATGGGATTATTTTCTGAGACCTTTGTGTGAGTATTGTGCCTGGCCTTTTGGAGACTTGGATGGGGTGAAGCTAACGCTAAACAGTGTCCCCGACGCTTTCGATATGAGATTGGAATATGCCCCATCTGACAAAGAACAGCTCCTCATCGAGCAGCAGCAAGCACTCGGTCGTCTCTCCCCTCACTTAAAACTCTTGCAGTTCCTGTCAAGTCATTATCATGCGAACCGTCATGGAAATCCGCAGATCCAAAAGATTTTCTTGAGACTGGTACGGATTTCATTGCAGGGATTGAAGTCTGCTGCTGGTCATCCTCTAGCCAGGGAAGCTAGATTCCAATTGGTGCTGTTAGGATTGCATGTGTTGAAGTTTACTGCCGGCTTCACAGAAAAACAGGAATGGAAACTGAAGGATTTGATACTTTCTGCAGCATTGTCCTGGTTCAAGTTTCCGCCTAGGTGGAGTTTTGGTGGCAATAAATTGCAAGTGAAGGCTGAGGCACATATACTGCAAGATGTAGCAAACTTCTTGCAGTCCATAACTTCCGTTGGTAGGTTACCACGATGTTATCTAAGGAGAATGGCAAGCTAAATGAGAGAAATAGGTGGAAATTTTAAAAACCTTAGACTGAAACAGGAATTGTTGTTGCTGTTGGTCGAGAATGAAATGACTAGGTTAGCGACTTGGTTGTATCCGTTGGACCACTCGAGGAAACACCACTTGCTGCCTACGTACAATGCGAGGCCACCTACGGATGTAAGATGTAGCCGCAGATGATTTTTGGAGGACGCTAAACTAACGAGATATCAAGAATGCGGTCGCCGTGGTACTACAGACAGCCTGGCAGGAGAGTCCTGCACTCGCACTGCAACTTGTCCGTCGGTTCCAATCACCGCGACTGGAAGCTGATATTAAACGATTTATCTCGACGTATCCTGAAATGGTCGTGGACCAGCCTGAGGCACTGCAGATTATGCTCGGTGATAGGATCTCAAATAATTTGGGACCCCAACTTAGGGTATTTTTCAGCCTTCGTTATTGCTTGAGGAATATTTCTAAGCGAGATACAGTATTTGCTGTACTGGGCACCGGTGAGCCCGATCACTGCGACTACGTACTTCTTGCCGTCGTACATGAATAATCCATTTATTCTGCAGTATGCGATGAGGGCATTGGAAAGCCATTCGGTGGATGTTACCTTCTTTTACGTTCCGCAGATCGTGCAGACATTGAGATACGACGATTTAGGTAGGTAATACTGGAGAGGTGTATGGATAGAGGACTGATTGAGGAAAGGTTATGTGGAGCGGTTTATCTTGGAGACGGCGAAGTTCTCGCAGCTGTTCGCGCACCAGATTATCTGGAATATGAAGGCAAATGCGTTCAAGGATGAGGATTCCCAGATAGTACGTATCTTTCGTCCTTTATGTTCATACTGAATGCGAGCGATTGACATCTCATGACCTGGGCAGCCCGATCCTGTCAAGCCAACTCTGGACAAAGTCATGGAACGTCTCATTGGTAGCTTTTCCGGCGCGGACAAGAACTTCTACGAACGCGAATTTAGCTTTTTTGGCGAAGTCACGTCCATCTCTGGTAAACTGCGACCCTACATCAAGAAGACTAAACCCGAGAAGAATGCAAAGATCGCGGAAGAACTCGCAAAGATCGAGGTCGACGTCGGAGTCTACCTTCCCAGTAACCCCGATGGCGTCGTCGTCGACATCGACCGTGGGAGCGGAAAGTCTCTGCAATCCCACGCAAAGGCACCGTTTATGGCTACATTCAGGATTAAGAAAAAGCCTATTTCTAGTGTTGATGAACATGATAATCATCGCGAGAGAAGACAGGAATCAGTTTCGACGGTTACGAAGGAAATGTGGCAGTCGGCGATTTTTAAGGTCGGTGACGATTGTAGACAGGATATGTTGGCTCTGCAGTTGATTTCAGCTTTCAGGAGCATCTTTAATACGGTCGGATTGGATGTTTATGTTTTCCCATACAGAGTCACTGCCACGGCCCCGGGGTGCGGTGTTATTGATGTACTTCCGAAGTCGATCTCGAGAGATATGTTGGGGAGGGATTATGAGATGGGACTGTATGATTACTTTGTTAATAAGTATGGTGGAGAGGACTCTATCAAGTTCCAGGAGGTGAGAATATTTGGAAGATAGGACGAAGGAAGGAGATGCTAATGAGGATATAGGCGAGAAGTAATTTTGTCAAGAGTATGGCCGCGTATTCGGTCATTTCTTGGTTACTGAAGTTTAAGGATAGACATAACGGTAATATCATGATTGATGACGCTGGACATATCATCCACATCGGTATGTAGATTGTCATTGTGTCAAACATATTGAAACATGTGCTAATATATGTTTCTAGATTTTGGTTTCATCTTCGATATTGCCCCAGGAGGAATCACTTTTGAGCGTGCCCCATTTAAGCTCACCGCAGAAATGATCTCCGTCATGGGCGGAAGCACTGAATCGCAGCCGTACCAGTGGTTTGAGGAGTTGTGTATCAAGGCTTTCTTGGCTTGCAGGCCGTATGTGGATAAACTTTGCCACTGCATCATTTTGATGTTGGACAGCGGGTGAGCAGAAGGAATCCTTTTTATGTTGGTGGCGTTTACGCTGATGGTTATTAGATTACCGTGCTTCAAACCCGAGACAATCCAGAACTTTAGGGATCGTCTCGTCCTCGATAAGAACGAGAGGGAAGCTGCGGACTATATGAGGTACCTCATCAAGAAGAGTTATGGCAGTTACTCGACTGGACAGTATGATCGCTTCCAGCGCCTGACGAATGGTATCCCGTATTAGTAAGAACAAGACGGGAGTAAGCAGATTCAGGTATCAAGGAGAAACGGTATATGCACTTATCGAAGTAAATTTTTTTTTTTTTTTTTTATCATTCAGCTTTTGTTACTTTTAATTTTCTTTTTATTTCGCTTGATAGAACTTTGTTCTAGTGGAGATACCTTTTGGTTCTTTTCTCCTTAATCTTAATTTATTTATTCCAGTCCAAGGACAAACACGAAAAGCCAAAGGTGCTTATATCTATGATTCCGAAACTCCATTTTTTTTTTTTTTTTTTTTTTCCCGTAAAACTGTTTCACCAATTCCATCCCAGTCCACCGCCGCAACCGAAAACCCAAACCCATATATATACAGTCAAGAACTTTCCTCTCCTCCATCATTTGCCATCCCCCTTCACCAGCTTCTCACTCCTCCTCTCCAACGCAATCCTAGTCCCATTTACAATTTCCTCGTGCTCAACCTTATGTATCCTCTCCTCCAGCTCCGCCAACCCTTCGCCCTCCCTCATCTCCACCTCCCTAACAATGATTGGTTCCCCCCGATCAACCTCAACAACAACATAATGAATCATAACCCCCGTCTTTTTAATCTCCCCTCTTTTCCACGCCTCAAACGCTCTCTCGATCGCCCCCGCACCATCGAACTGTCCTGGAAGCGCAGGGTGAAGATTAATGATATCGATCCCCCTCTGAGATAAAGGTTCCAGTGCAGTCGGTGAGAAAATATGCATCCACCCCGCGCAAACCACCATATCGGGTTCCTGAGCAATTATCAGTTTCGCGAGATCGGCGTCATACTGACAGCGTGCGGAGGTAACGTCCGCGTGCGACTTTTTGTACGAGAGCAGGTTGTGGTAGCTTGTGGGGATGCCAGCGTTGGCAGCCCGTGTGAGTCCGTACGCCGCCTTCTTGTTTGAGATTACGTGCGTTATCGAGGCATCCAGCGACCCGGTTTGGGCTGCGTCGATGAGGGCTTGGAGGTTGGAGCCATTGCCGGAGATGAGGACTAGGAGACGGGGCTTAGAGGCCGGGGCGGCCATTGTGTGATGTTTTGTGGGCGACAGAGAGAGAGAAGGGAATTGTTTCGAGGGGATAGTGGGTGCAGATGAGATGAATTGTTTGGGTTGAATTTTTGTTAGTAGTTATGCAAGTGCACCGCGATGAAGGCGGGATTGCGGCGGGGTGCACACGTGACTAAGCGAAAGGTTTTTTGTTAGTGGTGCACTAATATTTACGGTCAGCGGTGAAATGACGTCGAGGTTTTGTGCATGAGCTATCACTCGCTGTTGAGGAGCTTGAAATGCATATTAATTTGCTGTTGTTACTACTTCCGTCTTTCCTTTTCTCGCTTAAATTCACATGCATTTCTTCAAGCTTAAGATTCCTTCACCTGATGCTCTTCTTCATCCCTCGGTAGAGAAATACCCATCCTGGCCAGTAGATTACCACCCGGCCCCGCCATACCTCCCTGACCCCCAAAGCTTTTCAACATGTTTCTTGCGAGGTTAATGTCGATATCAATTTCCTCGTCGTCACCCTCATCATCACTATTCTCCACTTCCTTAATTCTGTTTTTTTCTGCCCCGTCGTCGAGTGCTCCCGCTTCCCGGAGTTCGGCCTCTACTTGATCCATAACCTTGCGTATCTCCTGTTCCTCATCCTCCTCTTCATCCACGGCCTCCTCCACAATTTCATCCTTCTCCAGCGGCATCCCCATCATCTCCCGCATCATCTGCGCGAATTTCTTTTCGTCAAATGAGACCTCTTTATCTTCGCCCTCGCTATCGGTTTCTTCCTCATCATCGTCAACGTCCATTTCGTCCTCGAATTCAGCACCTTCTGCGCCGGCATCTTCGTCGTTTAGGAATGCTTCGAAGCGCTCGACCATACGCCTTAGGTTTTCCTCAGCGGCTTTATCGCCGAATCCACCTTCTCTCGCCTTGCCTTTGCTCTTGCCCTGCAATTTTTCCTCAAAGTCATCGTAGTTGATATCCAGCCAGTCCTCTGGACTCTGCTTCAAGGGCCATTTTCCAATTTCCTCGTCCCGCGGTTCCTTTCCCTTCCCTAACACTTCTTTAACTTTCTCCATGATCCTCTTTCTAGACGGCGACGACAACTGCGGCGCGTTTTCGTCTGAAAGCATCATTTCGAAACCACATATGACCTTCATTCCAATATCCTTCGGTGAATAATCTTTGCTCCCTGGTGGAGCAAGTTTAAAACCGCATCCCTTCGGCGGCTCAAATACCTGCCCTTTCAGCTGTGCATAGAGGACCTTTGTAAACTTCACAGACACGGTAACCATATCCTTCGGCGGGAAATTCTTCATCTTGTGCAAAGCCTGCAAGGATATTTGATCACGGAGATAGAAGGTCTCTACTGCTGGAGCGATAGCTTCTGGGTGTGCGTGCAAGATCATGGCTATTTTCCGCGGAATCTGAATTATGGCATGGTGAAGGTTATCGTATGCCCGTTTTGGGTACTTGGTGGTGCGGAAGAAGGCCTCTTCTTCGACGAGGCGGATGTGATGAGTTTTGTTTAAGGTGAGGAGGGAGAGTGCTGTTGGGAGGGTTAGGGATGTTGTGGTTTGTTGGGCGGAGGGTAGAGAGGCGGTGAGCGGTATTAGAAGGAGACTACCAACATGGATCCAGACCTGGGGAACTAGTTAGCGGAGTCGAAATGGGAGAAGGAGGTATGAGTACTCGGTAATCTGAGTTTTCGGGATTGAGCCAGCGGGGTAATGTATTCGCTGCCTCGATCAAGAGGAATTCACCTTCCGTCTCGTAAACCCTATTTCCTTCTTTATTGGCTTCAATTGCAGACCAAAATAAGCAGAACACAAATAAAACGCACCTAAAGCATACTCACCGAATCCACAGCTGCTCCCACTTCCGGCTAATTTCCCTAAGCATCCACACAGCGAACCACTCATCCTCTACGGAATCACCGTATTCCATCCGGCCCTTTAAACACCAACATTTGTTCCCCTTGTCCTTCTCCAGGTCTATTTCCGCAAGCTCCAGCGAAAACGAATCGCGCTGCCAAATGTACCCTTCTGTCCATTTTTTTAATAGCTTATCTGATTCCTGCAGTATTTCTTCCAGGCGGGATTTGACTTCCGGGGGCTCGGCAATACTGTTGTCGAGATAGAAGAGCGTGCATTCCATGCAGTCGTCCGGAAGCGTCCGTTGGGGTATACCCCGGAAATTTTTTGCGGCGAAGGCGGCGGTGAACGGGTCTTCGCCGGGCGGGAGTTTCTCCATGGTGGGGATTGAGGAATTGGAAATACACTAGGGTGTGGCGTTTGCAATTGAAGATGGAGGGGAAGCTGCGACGGCGGGGGAGGCTCGGACGACGAGGGGGACAACACTGCTAAGAGGTGGCTAAATTAATGTATAGTTTATTGCATTACTTTGCCGAGCTAATCGATATGAAATCATTATCGCTTTCGCTAGAGTACATGCATTTACAGGCAATACAGGGAAACTATCTCAATGGAACAGAAAAATAACAAGCCATTTCTCCAGGAAAATAAAGAAGAGTGAAAAATATTTATGTATATATACAGTTACGGACATAAGTGTTCAGATGCTTAGCCAAACAGCGTAGCATGCCAAGGAAATGTAAAAAAAAAAAAAAATCGCCCAATACCATTCACCGAAGCGTTCAACCCCTTGCCAACCAGCAAATGCAAAATCTAGCCTCTGCTCATTTCCTGTAATAAATTTTCTTCAGCTGGAAATGCAACTGCAAAATTCCCTTCTCAAAGGAGCTCCTAAAGCCCCTCTCCCTCTTCGCTGAATAATCCCACTCTTTGTCCACAATCCTAAACGCCAAATCCTCGTACGGCGGCCCAGCAATAAACCGAATCAAGCACGTATCCTCCTCGCCCGCCGGAGCAAAGCTCTGGCCCCTCTTCCTTCCTCCCTCCCTTTCTATCCGATAAGTCGGCGCCTTCGTCTTATCAATTAAATCCGGGTAGAAAATATTGAACTTATACCCCTGTACAACCTTAGGCGGGGGATTATCATGATCGTAATGCGTCTGGTTGTATTTATTCCATTCGTAACCCATTTGCACACGATTGAAATACCGCGGTTTTCGTGGCCGGTATTTATCTGCCCAAGCAGGCTTCGCAGTGGAGACTTCCTCTTCACCTGTAAAGATCTCTTCGTTGTCGCCGACGCCACGGGCCACTTCTCTTTCGTAGAGAGCTTTGGTGGCTTGGGAGAAGTCGTCATTAAATACGGCGGCGAAACGGGATGTCGGTGCAGAAGCGGTTGCTTGAGCTGCTCTCCTGTCGTTTCTGCGAGGCCAGTTATGTTTTGAAGAAGGTTTTTCTACGGGCCGAGCTCTCATGGGGACATAGCCCATTTTGAGGACTTTGCGACGTTCAGTTGCAAGCTTTTGAAGGAATTCCTTTTCGTCGATGGATTCGAGTCCTTTGTCTTCGTATCGGAGTTTTAACAATGGTTCCGGATCCATCTCACGGGAGTAGGGCACGGGACGCGCCCCCCGGTAGATCGTTTCTTGGGATTTTTGCACGCCTTCCTCAACAACATCTTTTGCGCCGGCGAGGATTACCTCGAGCTTGGTTCGCACGCTTCCTGCTTCTTCTCGTTGTTGTTTCCGCAGGATCTCGAGACGGTTGGCAATCACTTTGGCATAGACCTTTTTTAGGCTGGCTTTTGCTTTCCAGACGCGGAGGGATCGGAGGAGCTCGTTCCAATAGTCGACATCGATGGGTTCATTGGAATTCAGTTTTGCGACGATGTGCTTTTCGAGGGATTCGAGTTCTTCGAGAGACTTGCTGCTGAGGAGCCGGGCGATATCGTTGGCCACAGAACTGACTGCTCGGCCTTCGGGGGCTGAGGATTTAGATTTTTCACGGCGGTCGCGGCATATAACTTTCATAGTCTAACATAGTCATCCGTTAGCATGCCCATTCCAAAATTGCATAAAACAGGGAGGGCAAACATACGCTCCAGAATTCCCTATTCCCAGCGTTAGTCTCCAAATTCAAATACGTTTCAATATCCCCCTCCAACTCCACCAGCTCTTTTTCATCCAACCCCTCCAATATTGCCTCGGGATCAACTACATCCAAATCCTCGTCCGCAATCTCATCGTCCAGCGGATTCCGCTCCTTATCAATAACCCTCAAATTTACCGCTAACCAATCAATTGCCTTGGCTCTTCCTTCCTTAACTCTGATCTCCGCTTTCTTCTTCGCTTGTTTGAGAACGAAGCTGTCTTCCTGATTCACCCATTCGCGCATTTGCTCTGCCTCCTGAAGAGAGTTAAGACGTGTCTGCTCCCGGACATAATGTTCCTGCTTTCGACGCTCTGAAAGCGCATCATCGGCACCTGCAGCGACTGCAGATGATGAAGGAGGGGGTGAGTGCCGAATTCGTTTTCTCCGTGGAGGGGGGGAGGGGGATTTGGAATGCTGGCGGCGGTTCGAATGGCGTTCACTCTCCCTTTCTCTCTCCCTCTCCCTCTCCCTACCCCCATCTCTATCACCCTTCTCTATCTCTCTATCACGAGAGCGGTCGCGCGTGCGATGCACATATTCGCGGTGCGAACGGTGGGATGATGACATACTGTTAAGATAAACGTTGAAGTTGTTTGGAAGCCCGTGCGGCTGGTGAAATCTGCTTTAAGGAGTAGTAGTAAAGCTTGAGAATGGACGTGGAATTATTGCTCGAGTATTGCGATATGGGACCCCGTGTGTTTTCGGGAGCCTTGGATAAACGGTCAAAACTAATTCTGAGGTGAGTCACGCGTGTCATTACTAAGCAGTGCGAGCTAAGGATCCTACAAAGCCCCCAACCCGCTTGAACTAGACACCGCAGGACATAGGTATGTTGCCGAAGTTCTAGGAAGTCAAAGATTAAAAATATAGGGAATTCATCGTTCTGTAGGGATATGTGCGCAGCAGCTCGTGGACTCTATATCATGAAATGTCACTCGCTTCAATGGCTATTTTCTCCCCTGCGCAGCATTTAAACGTGGGAATCCCAAGAAATTAATTGTAACGATGTTTTGGGAAGCTTGAACTATGTAAAGAGAAGCATAGCCTGGATTCGACCAAAATGTCTGAGTTTTCCTTCAGCATCATTGGAGCTGCAAGTAGGCCCGTTATACATACATACATGGACCAAAGCCCCCTGAGCCTCTCAGAAATGAAGTGGGCAGACGTGACGGCCAACAGAACACTTTGGCAGGGAACTTGAATCAAGAGCGTTATGGAATGAGTGAGTATACGAGCTCGTGAATAGCATAAGATGCATTGATTTCTCAAAAACACTATTCCGCCACTGACACAAGAAAAAGGAACCTAAAAGCTAGGTAAATGTTTTGAACTAAATGTTATTAAAAAAAAAAAAAAAAAAAAAAAAAAAAACAGTGGAATGCCGATTAGGGAAAGCGGGAGAAAGCTTATCTAAAGGGCCGAGATGCTCTGGTCTGCTTATAATAGAAATTTGGTGAGAGGGTTCTATATTGGGGGAGCTAGCTTGGGGGGACTATCTATGTCCTAAACACCAAGAATCCAAGGGTAACGCTAGTTCCAAATTTCGAAGAGTCAGGTAAGAGAGGAGAGAAGCTCACTCAAGTCAGATATCATCTTTGCATCAACAAAAATAAGCAACGGAGCCAAACATTTAAACAGCACATCAAGCTCAAAGTCGACGCAATAGAATTTTCTCCCAAGACAATTGACCGCACTCATCAGAGTTCGCTTCATATGCAGAAGCTATTCGGGGTCATACGATATTAAACACCTCTTCAACTTCGAATATTAGTACAATGCAACTTCCTTAGCTCGCACATACACCGACGAATTCTAGCGCTGCCACATCTCATTCACCGAATCCTTACCTGCTGAGAATTTGGAACTTATAACTTCCTTTCCAATCAGCTGTACCCCTGGAAGTTACCTGCTGGTGGCGGGATGACAATTTTGAGTTCACATAACGGGGTGCCGCTTTTTGCTTCCTTCCTGCACAGCAATTTGAAGTTTGTCAGGAGCTGATATTTTCGAAACAAATTTTTTGAGAACGTTGGTTAAAATAGCGCTGGTAACTCTAGCGAAAGTAGTAATACGAAAAATGAAAGACCGTGGGTTAGACGATCGATGGGCGAGAATCGAGGTTAACGTACCCGAGGGAACGAGTGATGGATTATGATTCGGGTTGAAACTATCCGAATTTGGTTGCTAATACTCCAAAGTCCAATTACCAAGCTAAAACACTTTACCCTATAATTACAATTACAACCTTTCCTATCTCGCGCAGCATATCTACAATTGAACTCTCAAACAAACCCCCCACGCCCCACGCC
>JABYPW010000405.1:0-26898 GCA_016880775.1 Phymatotrichopsis omnivora | reverse complement strand
TAGGCGATCATAGTCAAATCGAGTACTAATCGCGTCCTGTCCATTCCGGACTCTTCTACAGGTTTCGGCGATTAGGAATCAGGAGATGGTCTAGAACGGGTCTTAGTTCTTTGTGTTTCTATTTCCTTTGTCATCTCTTTGTCAGCTCGGGTGAAGGATGGGATATATAAGTGCGGGGTTGTTCTTCTATCTTGTCTCGGGGCGAGGATGGTCTAGTGGTATGGCTGTCCTGGTGTCGTTGTGCGGTAATGCACAATGTCGTAGGTTCAAATCCCGCTTGTCCCATCCCATACCACGAATTTCCGGTCGGTCGCGGGTTTTGTAGCATAAGCAAGTTTTCCCTGACCGTGCAAGGTTGCCTAATTACTGGTTCAGTCCTTGTAAGCGAATGCGACCGATGATCACAATGGCCGTATAAAGGGTTACCCTGACGGCGCTTAGCAATGTATCGCTCCCTCTCTACTTAGGCCATCCGATTAAGTTCGCGCAAAGCCGCCCCGTAGAAGAGTGTGACCAATGGAAAAGAGAAAGCTTCTGTCTTGTCTCTCCTTTCCTTCCTTCTTTAGCACATAGCTACCTTGTCTTCTCTGCGAGTACCATTGTACAAGCCTTTGAGTTATCTTCGAGCCTTACAGAATATATTCGTCTTTTCTCGTCTTCAACACTTGAAGTCCACCCTGTTCGTCGTAGGAACAATATCTTCCAGTTGAGCTTTCATTTAGCCGAGATATCTGAGTTTACTCAGTAGCGTTTGCGAAGCGTGCCTGAGGTATCCTTACCGAGACTTATACGAACCATATAGGGTGATCCGTCACAATGGGGGTCTATTATGCACAGATCGAACAGGTATGGCCACATGGTATTTGTATGCATGGGTCCTTGTTGGTATCCCAGTTTTTGTTTTTGATATGTACGTCGCTATTTGTTTCATTTCTTCTTCCGAGCGGAACATAGCTTCCAGGTCGCAGGGCTTCGGTATGTACTTTTCGAGAGCTTCTGTCCTTGCCGGGCATTCCAGTATTGCGTGCTGAATAGTTTCGTAATATTGGTAGCAATGTGTGCAGAGGTGGTCGTTGTGTCCCCATGAGGTGTGCGCAGAGAGGTGCGACTTCCAAGACCTCATTTGGAATAGCCAGCTTGCGATTTCGATCGGTAATCCGAAGATCTGGTTTTCGCCAAGTGATACTTCTTCCTCTTCTTTTGAGTTTTTGGCTATTGTTATTTTCCATCGCTTGGTTAGTTCTTCCTTAATTTTCCTTTCTAAGGTTTTCGCGGAGTATAGGGACGGGGTAATCTCGCCGGTTCCGACCATTCCATAGAATCGCATTCCGGTTTCCAGGTACGGGATGATGCTTCGCAGGATTTTGTCGACATGGACCGGTAGGGAGCTTCTGGGTTTATGTATATTAGGGGCGTTCCACTTTTGAATATATAGGTCTTTCCTCTTGTCCCCAACAGTACTTCTTTTTATGCGACCGCAATAGGTGTCCTTGGAATTTCTCGTTGTTAGGGCTAGGTATGTGTCCGGCAGTATTGATGCGATTGGGTGCTCTGGGTCAGTGATAGTCGACACTCTTAGGACATACTTTTCCCTTAGGTACTTGATCCAGATTTCTGGTGGGGGTATTTTTGCTTGGGCTAAGACCTGGTATGTGTTCATGTTGCGGAAGTGTCCTGTTACCCATCTTGCCATTTTACTGAACTGGGTGTTGAGGAGTTTGATGGTTGTTTGGTCTAGTTTGAAGACAGTTGCGCCATACGTCATTTGCGGTATTAACATTCCCATTACCAGGCACCTTCGATTATGTAGAGTAAGCCCTTTGTGCTTTGTGTTATCTCTTCTGACAAGCGCGAACTGTTTCATTGCAGGGGCGATGTGGATTTCGTAGTGGGCGTGCAGGGTTCGCTTAGTGGATGTGAAATATCCCAGGTACCTTGCTATTTTTTTGGGTGTTATCCACACTTTTCCTATTTCAACTGGTTGTTTTTCGTCCTCTGGTGTGCTCTCATGGTGTGATTCCCAATGTATTACGTTAGTTTTGGGGGTGGAGAATTTGATCTTCATCGGTTTTGCCTTCGAATCTAGATGTTGAAACTCTTCTTGGATTTTGCTGTTGTTTTCTTTTCTGTTTCTAGAGTAGACTATGACTGCAAAATCGTCGATGAAGGATCCTTTGCTCTGTGGCTTTTTGCAGTCGTGTAGCAGGGCAACGTAGATGACGAAGAGTAGTGGGGAGATCGGCAAGCCTTATGGGGTTCCTAACTTTACGTGGTGTAGGGTTTTGGTTGCTCCTGGGAAGACCATTTACATGGTTCTATTACTCATGAACAATAGTATCCAGTTGGTGAGATATACTGGGGTGTTTCCACTTCCAAGTCTTTTTCTGAGTTCAGCTTGCTCTATGTTGTCAAAGGCTCCCATGATGTCGAAGAAACCCATGCTTACTTTGAATCCTGCTTTCTGGAGGCAGTCTACCTCATAGAAAAGTCGATTTGCTGCATCTGCAGTGCCTCTTTGCTTAATGGCTCCATACTGGTATGGCGATATCATCTTGTTCTATATTGCATACGTGTATAGTCTATCGTGGGCGACTTTTTCGACTATTTTTGAGAGCATGTTGAGTAGGGCTATAACTCGGTATGACTTGACCAGTCCATAGTCCTTTTTTCCCAGTTTCGGTATGAGCACTCCTAGTACTTCTTTAAGGTTCTCTGGATGGTACCCATGGCCAAGTATTTCATTGACGATTCCTTTGATGACATGCGGCGCTCCTTTCGCTACCTATTTCTAGACTGGGTACGGGATAGCATCCTTTCCTAGGGCCATGTTTCTGGTTTTCCAGAGGGCTTCTTGGACCTCTGTTTCTATTACTTCTAGCATTTCAGGGTGCCATACTAGTTTTGGAGGGTTTGGTTGCGGTTTATGGGGAAAGAGTTATTTTATCAACTAGGCTTCGTGCTGTTCTGCCGTTCCTGCTGTGATTGCCAGTTTATGGTCCCGTGAGGTCTTTATCTTTACCAATTTGTAGTTCCAGAGGTCCTGATCACTTGTGTTTTCTACCCACTGGTTCCAATATTGGTCTTTGGCAGCTTGGATCAATTAGAAGTACTTGTTTCTAGCCATGTTCCAGTTTTCTCTGGTCGTCCTTCCATGCTTATACTTTCTGGCTTCTCGTTTGAACACCTTGTGTTCAATAGTGATTTCAGTGTTCCACCATGGTTTGGAGTATTTTGTGACACTTTTCTTGGGTACTGCATCGTATAGTGTTTTCGCAACCTGATGTATTGTCTTCTGGATCCAGTGTTGGAAGTCTCCTTGTTGGTCCCATTCCATTACAATTCCTTCTAGTTAGTAGGATACAGGGTCCACATTGTCTTTATCATAAGCTAGGAAGAGCTTCCAGTTTGGTGCCACTTTTTCCTGTTCAGTGTCCTATAGGTGGAGTTTGATTGTCACTGGGAAATGGTCACTCCCTACATCTCCTCCTACTGAAGGCGGTGTAAGTCATCCGTATGTATTTGTGCTTGCGAATATTAGATCTATGACTCCATCTTGTCTTCCTCTTAGGTCTTGCCTGGTAGTTTCCCCTGGTATATTGGTGCAGATGTGTCCTGTGTTAGTTGCCGCTTCCAGTAGCTTTTGTCCTTCCTGTAGTTCATATCACGTGTATGCTCTGAACGGGCTCCAGTCCAGGTGATGTGTGTTGAAGTCTCCTAGTATAATCCTGTTGCCCGTATATTTCTGGAATAAATGTATTATAATTTCTGTTCGATCTGTGCCTTTTGGGTGTATGTATACTTCAAATAAGGAAAAAGAGAAAGAAAAACTCTTCAACCTGAAACTCAGCACCACTATATCTGGGTCCTGAATCCCAGGAATAGGAAAGAAAGAAAAACACTCTGCTATCCACTTCTTAACATACATAACTGTTCCATATTGGATTCTTCCATCTCTTTTCTTTTGGGGCACAATTGTCTCATATCCTTTTGCTCTCATCGGGTTTCCTTGGTGTAGGTATGGGTATTGGATGGCTATGATTTGTGCTGGGGTTTTTTGGTTTTGCATGTAGTTGATGAACACTCTATTGTTTCCTGCGCAGTTGAGTGTTACCATTTTGAGGGTTTTTGTAGTCCGTGGGATGCTTTTGGTCATCCCTTTGTCGTTGCCTTATGTTGTCATTTTATTCATTTTTTTGTGCTTCTTGTTGGAGACGTTCCACCCTGCGCTGTTGGATTATCTCTTGGAACTGTTGGAACTTCTCTTTCCTGGCAGGACAGTCTGGGAAGTTTGCTGCATGGTTGTTTTGGCAATTAATGCATTTTGCGACCTCCCTGGCACAGTATCTTCCTAGTTTATGTTCTCTCTCTGGTCGTCCTGGGTAGGGGGTCGAGTACTTCTGTATGTCGAATGTGTGGGGGTGGTTTCTGGTATCATGTGCCTGCATGCAGATGGCGCATATTTGGGTTATTTCTTGCCATGCTGCTCTTGGGTGTCCTAATCTCCAACACTTGTTGCACTGCTTGTACAGCTTCGATAAGTGGAGCAATTCGGTTTTCCTTCTTCGATTGTACAACAATGTTCCTTGTGGAGTGTGGATTTTTCTGATTTCGGATAGGTAGGCTTCGATAATGATGGAACAGTAAGGTTTTTCTTGTCTGTCTTTAGGTTTGACCATTCTTGTGCTTGTAATTTAGACTCCAGTAGTGGCCATAATTTGTCCCGACACTTCGTCATGGAGGTCTGTTCCTAGTCCTGTGGCAGGAAGGGTGAACCTTGGGATGCCGTGGATCATTATGCCAGCTGTGACTAGTGCGAACTTGAGCATTTCAAACTGTGTTGTTAGGATTCCGCTTACTGCATTTTGAATAATGATGGAGTATGGCTTATAGAAGTCGGCAGTAAGGTATGGCGGGGTGTACATCATGACGGTGCCCATTTCGTTGATCGTGATGGCTTCAAGCATCGCATCTCTGGGGGATAGTGCCGCTTCATCTCTTAGCCAGATTGCAAGTTGGTATGCAAGCCTTTCTGCTAGGATGGCTCGATCTTTGATTTCTCTGGGCTCAGTTTTTTGGAGATACATTCGTCGTTCTGCTCATTGGTGTTTCTTTGGGATTTGCTGTTGGCATTCTGCATTGGTTTCTTGTTTTTTATCTGAGTTGGTCGATGGGCCACTGGGATTCACTTCTTGTTTCTTCAACTTCTTTCCTTTGCCCTTTCCTTCACCCACCTCCTTGTCTTGCTTACTGTCTTTGTGTTTGGTGTCTTGCACAGCCTGTGCATATGATCTGGATTGGACCGTGGCGGCCGCGCTCTGTGCTGCTTGTTGGGTTTGTTTCGTTCTTTTTTCTAGTTCTTCTACTTGACATCCAAGTTTGAGGTTGGCATCTTGTAGGTTGATAAGAAATCTGGATTGGTTGTGGATTTTATTGCATAGGGCAGTGAACACATCGGCAATGAACATACTGAGTAGCACAGTTTTCGTGGGTTCTCCTGTTAGGCCTTGTTGTTCACTGAGTAGTTCCACGAAGGCTTGTGTTCCAATAGTGGAGCCTGTGAGCTCCTCTAGTGCTTGCAGTGGGTTTTCGGTGATCTGGCTTGAGGTCAGGTTCTGGGAGGGCCTAGGGGTTAGTTTCTTTGGTTTTCTGGGGGTGGCATCAACATCCGTCATTTCTTTGTCTTTACCTTTGAATTGTTTGTCTGTGGTGAGGAAGTCCCCATCACTGGTATACTGTACAGCTGGGGCATCCTCATCCCATGATTCAATATCCCTGCCCCCAAAGGCACCCTCTGGGGCAAAGGTGGCTTGTGGGTGTGGGGTGGTAGTTCGTGATGGCATTGGGGATGCATGTTGACTAATATTAGCAGGGTTCCTAAAGAGTGGCCGAGCGATTTGGCTTTACGTCACCTGGGTTAGGGGGATTTGCATGTGCCCTTCGATTTGCCATTCATGTGTAGGTGGAATCTGGTATGGTTGTGCAGAGTTCTTGGGGACGGTGTGGTGGGTTGAGGTATTTGATGGCGTTAGGGCCCTTGTGGGGGTAACCGGTTGTTGTTGAGATGTAGACATGTTTGCGACCCTGTAAGCGAGGCTAGGTCTTACATGTTGTCACAATGTCTCCCACACTGGGTTTATTGTTCAGGCTATAATGGCACCAGAGCACACTACGGTGGTGATGCGTGACCAGGAACCCATCGGTACGTGTCCAGGTAAGGATAGTCCCCTGTGGAGCAAGCTCTATCCGAGTGCCTATCCCCTAGGCAATGAGGCTAAGGTATTCTAGGTCATTGTTTTTGCCAGGGAGTTTTATGTCAATGAAAAGTGATGAATAAACAGTGTAAAGGAGGAGTGAAAAAGGTAGAATGTAGGGGGGGGTTTGGAGAGTCTGAGAAGCCTGAACTAACTATGGAGGAAAGAGCAATCATATATACCAATTCCTCCCTTTCTACTTATATAGTAGAGCCTCCTCTAACTTATTAGCTTTTGCCTCGGCCTCTAGATGGGTCTATCAAAAGGTTAAAAGGGTGTCAATAGGTTTGCCATTTACTAGCAGTAACTCTAAGGTTCCTATAAACCCTCATTCTGTAAGTATAATTCCTACAAGACCCAACATTCACCCACTTAGTTTTCAAGTAGATAAGGAAGATGGGGCAAATATTCTAAGAGAAGTGAAGCTTGAGTTTATAGGGCTAAGGACTGATTAGTTTGATTATCTTGAAGGGGTCTATGAACTTAGTATCTAGTTGTAGGAAGGACAGGAAGGGGTGATATTATCATACTTAAACAGGATGTAGTTACTAGGCTTAAGAGCTAGGAAGGACTGGTAAGACTTGTTATACTATGCAAGCATCTTCAGGTGAGTAGAGAAGAGGTGTTACCTAATAGTAGTCTATTTCTGAGGGAGCGTTGCACTTCCTCAATATGTAGTAACTGTTGAACAATATTAAGTAAAGGATAATAGCTGGTATTATTAGAGGAAGGGGATACCTGATTGGAGAAGGACTATGTATTAGTGTACACAAATCCTGCTAGGGCAAGACACTGTAACTTGACTACTCAAAGTTGATATATATGCATAAATTTCCATGACCTGGTTAATCTGTTCTATTTATTCATCAGTTTTAGGGGTGAGTGCCAGTGCTCTTTAATAGTCTACCATGAGATTGTCAATCACATGAACCTATAAAGACTTGAACTTAGGGTCATAGTTAGAAATGATATTGACTAAAGGGCTATAGTGTTTCCAAATCTCATCAATACAGATATCAGCTAGGTACCTAGAGTTGATCTTAGGACTAAGAAGGATGATATAAGCTATTTGAAAAATAATCAACTATTACCTACACTTGGGTAAAGCTGTCAGAAGGAGGGAGGTCCATCATAAAGTCTATAGAGATCAATTCCTATAGCCTGTAGGGTATCTCCAACAGAACCAGTTACCTATGCCTTGTGTTAGCAGGCTTTATTCAATTGGCACTAGTTATACACAGAGATATACTTAGCTATATCCTGCATTTAATATGGCTAATATAAGTTTCTGTCAATAAGATCAAGGTCTTATCTCAGCCTAAGTAGCCTGCCATAGGATGATTGGACCTAGACTAAAAGACCTCAGTATAGAGAAAGGTGGGGACATACCAAAGGTCATTCATATAGGAAGACTATCATGAACTAAATAGGGTTCCTGGGGGTATTAGGAATGTGATAGCATTTAGGGTTAGTAGTAATAGATTTTCTTAAGGCTTGGTAAAAGGAAGGATTGAGCAAGGTATACAACTTCTCAATTACAGCAATATACTGTCCCTTGTAGATAAAAAAATACTGAGCTCAGGTAACCCTTTCTGTAGGGATGTAGTCCCTACGACTGCTTAAGGTATTAGTCCTGTCAATGCACTTACCTAGCTAATATATAATCTAGAAATCGATGGTGCCCAATTTCTCTATCTACTGGGGTTATCTCCTAGAGAGGAGCTAAGTGGTTGCATAGTACTCCTGGTTCTTATTGTCCATCACCACCAGTACTGGATGAGCTATTCCCTTATACCAATATTATCATTACCTGTATATGCAGTCTTAACACTGTAAGTATTTCCTTATCATAGATCTTATAACTCAGCTCTGTAGGTTTCAATTTGTGAGAGTGGAGAGCTAAATGGCAAACAGAGCTATCTAGAAACTAGTACAACAGTATGCCCCTAAAGGTAATGTTATTGGCATCAGTTTCAGCTTAAGGGAGGTTTGAGAATCATGAAGGATGAGGATAGGAATAGAGGTAAAGAGGGCCTTAAGGGTCTCAAAGGTAGATTACTGTATAGGCCCCTACATCTAGGGCTGGTCTTGCTTAATGAGGTTTGTTAGGGGTATGGTAATCTTAAAAATCCTTAGATAAAGACCTGACAAAGGTTTACTATACCTAAAAGAAGCAGATATCATAAACTGTAGTAGGAATCAGCCAGTCTTGGACAGATTGAATCCTATCCTTAGAAGTGGTAATACCTAAGTTGGAGATGATGAACCTAAGAAATTCTACCTCATAGACTGCCCATATGTGTAACAGGACACTTGTTGAGGATGTAGATACAGGTATAGGTACAAGAAGCTTCATAAGAGGGTCTTACTGAGTGAACTCAGATATCTTAACTGGCAAGTTATAACTGCTTGTATTTTCCACCTTTATCAAGTAGTCAAGAGATGATACAGAATTTATTAAAGAGAAGCAAAATATATTCTTAAGGCTTAAAGATAGTATAAGACTTGAGATGACAGCTTTGAGAGAGAAGAGAAGAAACAAAATACATTGCTTGTCTACTCCCTCTTAAATACCCATTTCCAACCAAGTAGCTGCAGAGAACTTTTACAAAGGAAATGAAACCTATCAAAACATTCCATCGCAATTCCCCTATTCTTTTACAATTCCCTATAAGGAGATCAGTTTCATGATCACAGAATCAGAGAGAGATTTTCATATAATCATTCAGGATTTTCACAGAAGAACTCTTCTAGTCTTATCCTTTAATGATGTAACTGATTAGCATATCATGATGAGATCAAGAGGACAAGCCTTATCATTGATCGCATATAACCAATCTCATAAGTGTTGTGTTGTCAATGCCTCACCTTGCTTAGTTAAGGCTCAGTAGTGACAGCACTTATCATGTGATTCTATGGCTTATAGAATAAACACTGGTTCTGACATACCTTCTGGTTGACTTGGAACAATTTCTGCATATGTCCTAGTACCTAGGTAAACCTCTTAGTACAGTCATCTGTAACACTATGCCCCCTATAAGGTGCATAGTCCCCATGTACAATAGTCAACAGGTTAGTAAAGGTTCATCACTAGAGACTAGTAGGAGTGTCCCTAGGATTGGGTTAGAGGATGGGAATGCAAGGTTATAAGAAGGAGACCTGTTTGGGGCTGAGTGTCCTGGCCCAGTGATTTATCTGACTCCTAGAGAAGTCATCATCAACCATAGTAGAAGGAAAGGTTACTTACTCAGTTCCTTCCCCTTCACTTACATGGTGGAGAATTCTCTCCTTCAATAACTTATATTTTAGCATTTAGATAGCATAGGCAATAGTTGACTAACTGTTTTATAGGTTTCCCATTTATTAAGAGGTTTTCCTTAGTTTCCTATGAGCCCTTATTATTAGAGTATCCTTCCTAGAGAATAAAGTATTGGAGTTTCCTAGACCTTTAATCTAGTCAGACTTTAGAGATTTCCCTAACAAAGTAGTACTACTCCTCATCATCGATTTCTAGGTTATAGGTAGAAGTTCCAGGGAAACTGGTTGACTCTTATAAAGGTTCAAGCTGGAAAATATAGAACACTAGATGCATTTTCTAGGAGAATAGGAGTTTGAGCTTGTAAGCCCTTTCCCCCACTTTCTTGGTAACCTGGAATAGACCAGTGAACTTAGAGTCTAGCTTATGTGAAGGTCTAGGAGACAGAAGATTTCTTCCCTTGAGGAGCACAAGGTCACTAAGCTTAACTGGAGAAAATTCCTGGTGACTAATTTGACCAAGTTATCAAGGATCCTTTGCTGAAGGTCATACTAGGATTATTGAAGTTCTTTGGTGCCTTTGAAGAAGGTAACTTGCTGTGTAGTGTCCAATGATAGGTGAAAACCAAAATTTGCAAAGAATGGGGAAGAGTCTATTGAGGAAGACTGAGTGTTGTTGTATGCGAACTCAGCCAGTGGTAGGAAAAAGACCTAATCTCTTTAGTCTATGTTAATATATGCCCTTATATACACTTCCAGGATTTGGTTCAATCTTTATATTTAGCTATCCATTTGTAGATAGGCTGCTATAGACTTAGAGAGTTTTACCCCAAGCTTATCCATTACTTCCTTCCAAAGGAGTCAAACCTAGGATTATCTAAGACTATGTTAGTCAGTAGCCCATAAAACCTCTAAATTTTATGGACAAAGGTGTTGGCCAGAACCTGGGAAGTCGCATTCAGTCCTAGGGGTATGAAATACACCATCTTACTAAAATGATCAACAATAACCCATATTTATGTAAAGTAATTGGAAGAGGGAAAGTCTATGATGAAATCCATAGATATCAATTACTATACATAGTAGGGAACTTCTAGAGGAAGGAGTTTACCATAGGCCTTATATCTCCATGCCTTGTTCCTCTGCCACTGGTCATAGGAGGATACATACTCAGTGACATCATTCCTAATAGTTAGCTAGTAGAAGTCCCTATCAATAAGCTTATATGTCCTATCATAGCTAAGATAGCCAGCTATAGGATGGTTATGTCTAGACTCAAGGACCTGTTTGTCAAGGGAAAAGGGAATATACCAGAGGCCATTATACTTCAGAAGTCCCTGAGACAGTGAATAGTACCTAGTAGGACTCTGGAGAAGGGCTTGATACTCCAGATCCTAAACAGATAGTTTCTTCATTTCCTCCACAAAAGTATGATGTAGTGGAGTCAGCGATCATTCAATAGCAGTGATGTACTGACCATTTTTGAGGAAGAGGAGCCCTTACTTAGGTGCCCCGTTTCTATGAGTATGGTCCCTATAATGTGAGAGAACACCAGCCTTAGTGTTGTAGGTTCCTAGTTAGTAGATGATGCAAAAGTCAAAGTTACCCATTTTCTCCATCCACCTTACCTGCTATTGAGCAAGAACCTTAGTTGTTGAGAAATACTCAAGGTTCTTGTAGTCTGTAATAACTGTCACCATATGGGCCAATTGTAAACTACAATACCTCCAATGGTAATAGAGATAATCAACTATGGCCAGCATCTCCTTATCATAGATCTAATATTTGTTTTCTAGTGGATACATCTTCTGACTATGGAATACTATAGGTCAAAGAGATCTGTCAGGGAATTGGTGTAAGAGGACACTACTACTAATAGTGGAATCACTAGCATCAGTTTCAGCAACTAAGGGGAGAGCATGGTCATAATAGACCAGTATAGGAGTACTAGTAAACACCTCTTTGAGCATGTCAAAGGTAAGCTATTCCCTAATGCCCTAGGTCTATGGCTAGTCATTTTTGGTAAGGTTCATCAAGGGAGTTACTAACTTTGAGAAGCCTTTGATGAAGATCCTGCAGAAGTTAGCCAATCCTATGAATGAGCAGATATCATAGACTGTATATAGAATAGGCCATTTCTAGACTATCTTGACCTGATCTTCTGCTATTAATACCCCTTAGTCTGAGATCACAAAGCCTAAGAATTCTACCTCATGAACTGCCCAAATGTACTTGGAGGGCTTTAAGGCTAGTTTGTTTTCATCTAAGTAGTAGAGAACTTCCTAGACTAGATGATCATACTCTTCATTGGTTTCTGCATAGATGAGTATGTCATCTTGGTAAATGATAACACCAAGGTCCAGAAGATCTTAGAATATAGTGTTTTTTATTTCCTGAAAGACTGAGGCTGCATACAATAAGCTGAAGGGTATAACCAGGTACTTGAACTGACTATACCTAGTTCTAAAAGTAGTTTTCCATTCATTACCTTTAGCTATGTAAATGAGATTATACCCATTCTTCAGGTCAAGCTTGGAGAACCACTGGGAGGCACCAATGCAATCCTATAGTTCTATTATAAGGGGCAAGGGATACCTGTTTTGGATAATCACCTTGTTGAGACCGTGGTAGTCTATATGGAGCTGAAGGCATCTATCAGCCTTTTTAATGAAAAGGATAGGAGCTCCTACAGGGGACTTAGAGGGACAGATTTTGCCTTTTTCTATCATCCTGGCAATGTATTCCCATAGGGCCTAGAGTTCAGTTTCCAATAACTAGTATAGAGGGCTCCAGGGAGGCATTGCTCCTTCCTATAAATCAATCTTACAATCCTATTCATGATGCGGAGGGAGTACAGAGGCAAGCTATTCTGAGAAGACAGTGGGAAAAATCTGTTCCCACTTATATCCTTTAGAGGCAGTAGAGGAGGAGGTAGAAGAAGCCTATAAGAACACATTAGAGAAATCTTAAACAGGTGCTCTTATCATAGCTACATACTCATGGCGAACCACTGCTTCATTAATTAGGGTGTCTACCTACCTGACCCATCTAACTCCAACTGCTTGATTGTTAGTGTAGAAGTTATTGTCACTAAGGAGAGAGAAAGCAGATACCATTTCCACCTCAGGTGCTACAAGGTGTTTCCGACACCTCTCTAATAGAAAGGATACCAGTTCTACATTATCATAGTTAACATAGGGCTCATGGTTACAAAACTACTTGACAGGAAGGTAGATGTCGATATCTAGAGGTGTAGGGCCCATATCAAAATCAATGAGTTCACTATAGTTGAGGACCTACATTTGAAGCTTAGGAGTGTAATACTACTCCTGCTTGTAGGAACTATCATAGGTATATACATTTAGTGGAACTGTCCATTTGAACTTTAGAACTAGCAAGCAATTACTGATAATGGCTCTGGTAGTGCCATTGTTAAGCTTTGCAATTACTGTAATAGCATAGGTTTCGGTTCCTATGAGGCAGTGAGTTTTCCAGTGAAGAGTCACTGGAACTTTAACACATGTACCCTGGGCAGGTCCCTCTTTAGCACATGATATAACAGATATACTGGATATATTCCCTGATCTCTCCTAGGAAGCTTATAGCTAGAGCCTACTATAGGACAAACAAATATAATATTTAGACTTTGTAGGTTTGTAGGGTATAGGAAGGTGAGGAACAATACTGATAAAGAATGGTGGTTTATTATATGACTAGCATGTTTTAGCCTTCAGGTTATCCTCAGACAAATAGGAATGGTATCATCAATCAAGAAATACAAACCTTAATACTTGTGGCCCTCCTACCAAGAACTATGGCTTATTACCAGAGAATACTAGTTCTTATCAAAGTTTCAAAAACTTGAGCAAGCAAAGCAAAGCAAACAATTCTTTTGAAAAAACAAAAAATATTCCAAAAACTTGAGAAATAATACAGGGGAACAATTCTTTTTGGACAAAGGAAATTCTTTACAACAATTTCAAATCATGGGGATATTATCCCCCTCTTTCTAAGAGTCAGGGAGATCTACTACCTGACTTGCCTATTGCTTCCCCTTACCCTTCTTGGAGTTGAGGGAACTCTTGTCCTCTTCTAGCTCTAGAGAGGTTTTTCACTTGGCTGCTCTTTTTATATTTAGCTAGAGAATAGTGCTCTAGCCATTCACAAAGCATTTATCTATTTTGTACAAGGTGAGGAGGCACTTTTGACAGGCTAAATTCTTCTTAGCCTATTCCAGCTCCTTTCTAGTAATATAGGGAAGTTTAGTCTTCTAGTTATTACTAGATAGTCACTTCTCCTTTTGACCAGGTTTTTGATGAGTAGGCTAGTTAGGCTTTGACTGAGATGGCTAGCCTTTCTGGGCCTTAGTAATTCCTGCTTTAGTATAATCCATGGCTAGACCTACAAAGATGAGCTTAGATTCCTATTTAGCAGGAGAGAGATCCTAGCCTTGTAAGGGTATAGCTTATCTCAGTTCCTTTTTGAGGCCCCTTGCTAGCTATTCGATGAATATCTCTATAGGATGAAGCACCCTTTAGTTCAGGGTTCTAATCCTGATGATGTACTCTAGGATCCCTTTGGTTTGTCTGGCATTGACTATTTCCCTAAGAGCCATAGGCTTTAGGAGTTGCATGCAAAAATGTACCTTTATGGTTTCCTTAAAGTCAGACTAAATTACTGTCAGACAAGTCTATATTTAGTAGGCCAACTCCCACCATACCATTGTTTAGCTAGTGAAGAAGGTTGATGTAAACTTCACCTTAACCTAATCTTGAGGGAAGGGCTGTGACTGGAGATGGAAGTAAGTTTTGCATCATATGAGGAACATCTTGATTTCTTCTCACTTTCTGCTGAACTTGGTTATGTCACTTAGCTTAAGCCCCTTAAAGCCCATTGGCATTAGTGGTAGAGGTATAACACTGGAGTAGTATGACTATAGAGGAGGAGGAGGAACAGGTGGGACTGCTAGTTAATCCTAAGGAGCTGGTGTCTGCCTAGTAAGGATTCTGGACACTATAGCCTCAATGTCATCAGCTGTGAGTCCATACATCTATGGGGCTACGGTAGGCTTAGGTAAGGATCTTTGGGGGATAAAGGAGTTGAAGTCCTAAGCTTTAGAGTATCCCCAAGGAGTAGTAGGTCCTTGGATATTTGAAAGAAGTGAGCAATAGAATGGATTAGGGTTAGTTATGGAGCTAATAGAAGAGACACTCACTGGGGGTGGAGGAATTTAAGGAGATATAGGCTTCTTCATCTGCCTATACTTTTCCTTCTACTCCTCAAGGTCTGCTTCTAGCTTGGTGATTTTCTCTTCTAGAGTCTTCACCTCTACATTTCTTTTTGATGTGGAGGAGGTAGAGGGTTCCTTCTAAGCTTCCAAGCAAAGGATCTCCTCTTGTACTTTAGTAAGCTAGGACTTCAAGAGGATTGTGGTTTCCCTTTCTATCTTGAGTATCTGTTTAAGCAATCAAGCTTAATCTGAAAGGCTAGAAATTGGGAGGTTTGTTCATTGATCTCAAACCTCCTTTAGTTAACTTCTGTCAACCTTTGCTGAGTGTTGAAGAGGTCTATTTCCAGCTTATGCACCTTCAAGTTGTAAGCTGTATTAGCTTTAGCTATTTGATTTGCATACTATTTTTGTTCCTTTTGAATTTACTCAATTGCCTAGAGTAGATAGGTGGTGATAGTTGGGGAGAAGGCTACTATTATGGATAGGAGTTTTTGCTTAAGCTCCCATTGGACTTTGATCATAGAGTACAGAATAGTGGCAACATCATTTCTTTACTTCAGGAATATAGCATGGAGGTCTTCTTTTGCTGCTTGAATAACAGCTTTGCCTGAAAATTCCTTTCCATCAACAATAGCTTTTAGGGTTAGGTTATATTCCCCAAGGATTGCTTCTTACTAGGTTTTCATATATTCCAACTCCTCTGGCTACAAGGTAATCTCATGGGTCGCTGTAGAGGAAGTAGAAGAGTATGTGGCTTGACTAGGCTAAGAAGGCCTGGTGAGACTATTTCCTGTAACCAGTGCTAAGGCAGTGGATGATTCAGTATTTCGATGTCTTAAGAAGCCATCTCGATAAGAATATAGTGTGACAGGAGACTCATTAAGGATGTAGATGCAGGTATAGGCATGAGAAGCTTTACAAGAGGGTCTTACTAAGTGAACTCACATATCTCAACTGGTAAGTTAAAACTGCTTGTGTTTCCTACCTTTATCGAGGAGTCAATAGAAGATAGAGAATTTATTGAAGAGAAGTAAAATATATTGTTAAGGCTCAAAGATGGTACAATACTTAAGATGGTGGCTGAAGAGAGAAGAAGAAGAAACAAAACACATTGGTCATCTGTTACCTCTTAAATACCCATTTCTGACTAAGTGGCTACAGAGAAACTTTACAAAGGAAATAAACCCTATCAAAATATTCCATCAACATTCCCACTATCTTTCACGATTCCCTAAGAGAATGATTAGTCTTATAATTGGAGAATAAAGGAAAGGTTTAGCATGATCACTTAGGACCTTCAGAGATGAAACTACTTAAGTCCTGTCCTCCAATGATGTAGCCAATTGGCATATCATGATGAGATTAAGGTGACAAGTCCTGTCATTGATCATATATGTCCAATCTCATATATATCATATTGTTAACTCCTCACTCCACTTAGTTAGGGCTTAGTGGTGACAACACTCATCATGTAGTTCCATAGCTCATAGAGTGATTATGGGTTCTGATATCCCTTGTAGTTAACCTAGAATAAGTTCTATACATGTCCTAGTACCTGGGTAGACTACTTAGTACAGTCATCTGTAACAACAGTAAACTGTATACTATAAGCATTATAGAGACTACTAGAGTATCAGCAGATCCCACAGAAGGAAAGCATATACTAGAAGTAATACCCCTAGAAAAGTTGGTACCAGAGGAGTACCACAAATTCCTATACCTCTTTGATAAAGAGAAAGCAGATGCTTTTCCACTATATCAAAAAATTAACCACAAGATTCTACTAGTTAAAGGAGGTGAAACACTATAGTTACCTATGTATAGACTATTAGAGGTATAGCTACAAGAGATAAGGAAGTACTTAAAAAAAAATTTAGCAAAAAGATTCTTCTAAGAGTCATAATCCCCTACTAGTACACCTATATTTTTTGTCAAGAAAAAGGATGGATCACTCTGCTTATATGTATATTATTGAGGACTTAACAAAGTCACTGTCAAAAATCACTATCCCTTGCTAATAATCCAAAAAATATTAGAATAGTTGAAAGAAGTGAAAATCTTCACTAAGTTAGACTTGAGATAAGTATATAATTTAGTCAGAATTGCAGAATATGAGAAATAAAAGACTACATTCCACACCAGGTATGGTTATTATAAGTATAAGGTTATGCCTTTTAGTCTTACTAAAGGAGGTGAGGATAGTCTAGTGGTATGGCTATCCTGGTGTCATTATATAGTAATGCATAATGTTATAAGTTTAAATCCCAATTACATAACATGTAAAATACTATGATTTTGTAGTCAGTCATAGGTTTTGTAGTGTAAGTGAGTTTTCCATAACTGTATATAGTTCCATAATTACTGGTGAGTATATGTAACCAAATCTGACTAATAATCATAATAGCTATATGAAGGTTACCCTGACAGTGCTTAGTAGATGAAGGTATACCCTGACACTCCTATATATATGACTATATCTTTGCTCTTAATTGAATGTACATACCCTGTCCATATAATAGTTACTGAAGAGGGAGTCCCAAATGTAATCTTACTAATAGTGACTATCGTCTTACTAATACATAATCAACATTTTAAGTATTTATCAACAGCATTCTTAAAAGATCATTTGGACATTTTCTGTGTTATCTATCTAGATAACATATTAATCTTTTTGAAAAACCTGGAAGAATACATCTACTATATATGGACAGTCGTAGAGGAAGTAGAGGGAAACAAATTTTATTGCAAACCTAAGAAATATAAGTTCTAAATCACAGAGACAGAATTTCTTAGATACATTATCTTTATAAAAGGAATTCCCATATATAACAAGAAGGTAGAAGCTATACTATAATAGGTAGTACTAAAGTTAGTAAAGGATATTCAGATGTTCATACGTCTTGCAAACTTTTACTGAATATTTGTCAAAGGATACTCAAGGATATAGTGTTATGAATACCGGTAGTGGGCATATCATTAGTACCTGGATGATGTGCTATGATAGAGGTTATGCTTAGATTGTCAACATGTGAGTATGCCATCTCTATTCCTTCACTATTGTGTTAAGTACTCTCGAGATGATCCTCTGTCACATGACCTCATAGCATGGCATAGAATAGTATGGCTTTGCCATTAGCCTTGACTAAGTATGGGAAGTCAGCCCTATAGTTACCATATAATCAACTAATAGCATGATGCACAACATTTGCCTAGTCAGCTATAAGGTCATGATTAGGCAATCAGACTTGTATTGCAAGAGACTATCACAAATCTGGAGTAAGGCCTAAGAGGGTGATAGGCAATCATAGTCAAACTAAGTACTAATCATATCCTCTCCTTTCTAGACTCTTCTACAGGTATCTACAAGTGGGAATTAAGTAATGGTCTAGAAAATATAATGGTTCTTTGTATTTCTATTTCATTTGTTATCTCTTTGTCATCTTAGGTGAAGGAATGGTATTTAAATACATGGGTCTTTCTTGTCTCTATCTCTAGAAGAGTGTATTTATTTTTAGCATAGGGAATAGAGTGTCTCTTATCTCTATCTCTCACAGTGAGGATGGTCTAGTGGTATGGCTGTCCTAGTGTCTTTGTACAGTAACGTAGAATATTGTAGGTTCAAATCCCACTCACCCTATTCCATCCCATAAAGTTCTGGTGAGTTGTGGGTTTTATAGCATAAGCAAGTTTTCCCTGACCATGCAAGGTTACCTAATTACTGGTTCAGTCCTTTTAGGCAAATGCGACCGATGACCTCAATAGCTATATGAAGGGTTACCCTGACAGTACTTACTCATGTATCACTCCCTCTCTTAGTTAGGCTATTTGATTAAGTTCATATATAGTGCTGCCCTACTAGAGAGTATGTCCAATGGGATAAGAGTATATCTTGTCTCTGTCTCTCCAAGGACACCAGTCTAGAGCTACAAAACCTTTTCATCTGTATGGTTAATGACCAGAATACTAAATATTAATACAATGCTGTGGTCCATCAAAGATAAACTAGGAGAACAACCCTTTATACACTTCAAACTAGCTCAGCCAACTAGTATCTAGCCCATCAGCAGCCAGGGAAAGCCTATGCTCACAAAATTCAGAACCAAAGAAGAACAGCTAAAAACCTTAATAAGGCTATATGAAGACAACTACATAGACGTATCTCAGATAGGAAAAGAGGCCTAGACAGGAATAGGCTAAGTCGTATACCTAGGAAATGAAAAGGTCACCAGTATTAGCACAAGTGTAGGAATAGGAATACAAGTTTTCAATAGAGAACTATAAGTTATCCAAAAAGGTTTTAAGATAGCAAACGTCCTCAGAAAAAAAAACCTACAGATCCAAAAGCTCACAATCTTAAGTGACTCCTAAGCAGCACTTACAGCAGCTGAAAACCCATAACCCCTCAAACACATAACATGTCATAAAAGAAATCTTCCAAATTAATAAAAGCCTACTAGACAAAGGAATAACGATAAACATAGACTAGGTACCTAGACACGAAGGTATTGTATGGAATGAAGTAGCAGATAAAGAAGCTAAAAAAGCATCTGCCTAACCATATAATGTAAAATGCAAGGTCAAAAAAGTTCTCACCAGAAGCACAATCAAAAGAAATATATGAGAATCAGTCAAACAGCAGCCCAAAAACTTCAAAGGATGAAAAAACCCACAAACTTATAAGTACAACCACCTACCAAGATATATGGCAATGAGAGTATACCAGTTCAGGATAGGACATGCATACATACTAAACATAGGATCCTAGGACAAACAACATAACATTTGCATATGTGGTAAAAAACAGTTGGTTGAACACTACTTGAAAAAGTGCCCCTCCCCCAGAAGCCCAAAAAGAAAAATCCCTGACAATGTAGATGTTAGAAAGCTACTCTATAATGAAACCAAACTCTGGGAAAAACTGGTCAATAAAGGACTAGGAAGGCCCCCACCAAAAACTGAACCCCCACTGCTACCCCAAGTAATTATATAGAGAGAGAGAGGAGCAAAAGAGGAGGAACAGCAAGGGTACCGATCTTGTAGACTATCGTAGCTAAAGGAGGACACTGTAGGGTTTTGCCTTTCTCTGTTCTTGCTTTTCCTTCTTCTTTTTTCTTTTTTCTTGTTCCTTTTTCCCTTTCTTCTCTTTTTTGTTTTTCTTTTGCTTTTCAGTTTTTTCTGTCTCCTTCTGCATTTCTGCCATGATGCTCCTTTTACTTCCTTTCTGAAAGTTAGTCTATTCTATTAAGTTAGTTTAAAAGATCCCCTGCTAGAGAAAAAGTGTAAATTAGTTTGTTAGGAATAGAGTTTATCTTATCTCTATCTCTTAAGCTCCTCAAGAATCTTGATAACCCCCCTATCTTGGGGTGAAGGTTCTCCTTGTCAAGCCTATACATTGGGCTAGTCTCTTTCTCACACCTTTCTAACCATGCTGAATATAGCTTAGTAAGACACTTCGCTCACGATGATACTCGAGGTGCATCGTTGTCCCTTTTACCAACTGCCTAGGGCCTGACTGTGTTAAGCTAGTAGGTAGAGTACGTACCCATAGTCAACCCTACTATAAATGATATTGTGGTATAGGATTATAATGGTGTACTATATTACCTAAGTGAGCCTCTGCCTGTGAAATACTATCACAATACTCTTAGAGTTTCTAGGAGGGGTGCTTAGGCCCCCTAGAGCATCGTACCCAATGAATGTAGGATACAGTGGTGTCTGACCCCTCTTTCTCTCAGTTGCAGCATATAGCCTTTTTCTTCTTCTTTTTCTTTTAGTTAAGCAACTGGACTGCTTAAATGATCATTCTAAGGAGGGTAATCAGTGATTTAACCTTGTAGACTTCAGGTAACAGTGTTCAGACACTGTTTTCTTACAAGCCTGTTGTTATATCTATTAGTTAGGTTTACAGTCAAAGGAAGCAGAGGATTTCTTTTGTTTAAAGGGTAATGTGCATGGCAGGAATAGAGGACTTCCTTAATTTTTAGCTATGTCACTCATTTTATTTCATCTTTTCATAGTTAGGCTATCCTATGAAGTTAGTGTAAAAGCTATCCTGCTATAGGAAGAGTGTAATTAGCTTTTAGCTTAGGGAATAGAGTATGTCTTATCTCTATCTCTTCTTTCCTTCCTTCTTTAGTATTAGCTACCTTGTCTTCTCTACAATCACCATTGTAAAAGCCTCTGAGTTATCTTCAAGCCTTAAAGAATATATTCATTTATCTTCTCTACAACACTTAAAGTCTGCCCTGAATATCATAGGGAAGATATCCTTATAGTTGAGCTTCTGTTTAGCCAAGATATCTGAGTTCACTTAGTAGAATTTGTAAAGTGTGCCTGAGGTATCTTTACTGAGTTAAATACATTTATATAGGGTGATCTGTTACACTATATTCTTTAAAGAAGATGGCTTCTTCCTCTTCCGATGTTCCAATACCTGATGCATCCTCTCTCACTCTCATTATAGGTACACAGCTCACTAACCTATCAGCCTAGACAATCTAGACTACCAGATCCTCTGCCTCCAACATCTCTATATATGAAGAGGCTACTATTGACCTAAAGTAGGTAGATTTGCAATATGCTAACAAGTAGTAGAAGGTAGTAATAGACAACTACATCATTACTGTGCAGGTACTCCACTAGGCAAGGGCATTTCTAGGGGAAGACCCTTTTAAACAGGCTCTTAAGTACATGGAGGAGGAGTTCTAGAAGTAATGAGATGATGTAGCCCTGATTATCTATGTCATAATCATTCTCTATTGTAATATTAACAAGCCCCTCCCTCAGATGTCTGTGGCCTTCCCCCTATCTATAACTAACTTACTCCTTTCTATGATAGAATAGATCTAGAAGGATAGGGCTACCTTTGCTCAGAGGGAAACTGACTATACTAACACCCTAAACAAGGCCCATTAGGAGATAGTTAAGGGGCTCAACAAGCAGATCACTAGGCTCTATCAGGAGCTGGTAGACTAGGCTCTGCACCTGCTGGCCTCTCTCAATGAGTAAATTGCCAGTTTAACAGTGTCCCTAGCAGAAGATAAGGCTAGGGTAGAAGTCCTAGAGTAGGCCAAGGTTCCTCTGTAGGCTAGACTTAGCGAAGCAGAACATGTGGTTCTGAAATTAAAAGTGGAAACTGAAGTCCTCTCTGCTAGGTCTACTTTGAGGAAGGAAGATATGGTCAAGCTAAGGGAAGACATTATAAAGGCCAACAATGATGCAAAACTGTGGAAGGAGATATACTATTAGTACAAGAAGGAATTCAGGTCTATAGTTTTACCTCCAGTTTCTTACAACCCTGTAGAGGTGATCAACTTTGATAAAGCAACTACCTATATCTCTGCTCCTCTACCTCAGCCTTAACAGGCTATGCTATCCTTCAATCCTCCTTCCCAGCCTATCTCCCCTACTCCTCCTCCTCTAGTCTATCCTTATTCTGCCTTTGTAAATCCTTGGTGAGTGAGGGACTAACCTCCTTTGCTTCCTTCACACCTTAGCAACCCTCTCCTTATCCCTTTCAGGAGAGTGATGTAGTGCAGATAGTGTAGGAAGCCCTCCAACAAACTGCCCCACCAGCACCTCCCTCTAACTGATCAACTCCAGCTCTACCTTCTATGCTGTCTAACTCCTTCAAGGGTCCTAAGCCTGATGATCCTGAGAAATTCTAGGGGAAGGGTGAGGACATAAGGAAGTTCATTAACCAGTGCGAGAACTACTTTGCCCTCTAGTCTCATGCCTTCTACCATGACTGGATCAAGACCAGGTTTGCCTCCATATACAACTGAAGCAGTGAAAACCTAGTTTAGAGCCTTCACCACTAAGCCTTAGGCTATTTAGGAGATCATCAATGCTAAACAGACCAAGGGTATCCTCTCCTACCTCACCCATAAAGAGGCTCTCAATTAGATTACTTAATATGATCAAGAGGCCTTCAAGTTTTGGGTTAAGATAGGCCTGAAGGAAGATCTCTAACTGGTAATATTAGCCTAGACCTAGCACAATACCCCTATAATAGAGTGGATTTTTCATGTGGTCTAACTGGGACTGGCAATAGAGGATACCTAGGTAGCTATCTAGTAGTCCTAGAAGGGATATTCAACTAAGCAGACTTCTGTCCAGTCTGCTCCTTTAAAGCTGAAAAAGACCCAGGAAAAATATCCCTTGGGGTCCTCTTCCTAAGATAAGGGGAATCTTCCTCAGCTTACTAAGGAAGAGAAGGAGTAGGCTAAAGAAGGACAAGGCCTGTCTGCACTGCTTGTCTAAACACTACAGTGTTAAGGACTACTACTCAACTCAGAAGTTCTCTATCTCCACTATCAAGATAGCTTTCTCCTCTAAGAGGAAGGTGGATGATGATGGGAACTCATCCTCTTTAAAGGAGCAAAAGACATCTGCTACAGTAAGAGTAGTTGATCTCAGAGAGGACTGGAAGGATAGGGATGACATCTCTATAGTGTAAGTTTCCTTTCCTTGTGGTATCCTATGCTATATCTCCTAGTTGTTTTTCTTTTTTTTCCTTTAAGACCCCGTTGGTTTAAAGCATTGGTTTTTATTTATTGCATGAAATTTCCTTTAAGTCCATTGATTGAAATTTCCTTTAAGTCTATCAATTGAAATTTCCTTCATGCCTTTCTTTACTAAGGAGCCAGTGTTTGGTATAACGGATCACACTATATGAATGTATTTGACTCAGTAAAGATACCTTAGGCCTACTTTACAAATGTTACTTAGTAAATTCAGATATCTCGGCTAAACAAAAGCTCAACTGGAAGATATCTTTCCTACAACATTTAAGGTAGACTTCAAGTATTGAAGATGAGAAAGATAAATATATTCTTTAAGGCTCGAAGATAACTCAAAGGCTCTCATAATAGTGATCACAGAGAAGACAAGAAGCTATGTACTATCGAAGGAAGGAAGGAAAAGATAGATATAAGAAAGACCTGTATGCTTGAATACCCTTCCTTCACCTAAGCTGACAAAGAGATGATAAATGAAATAGAAACACAGAGAACCATTTTACAATCTAGACCATCCCTTGATTCTTAATTGCTCAAACCTGTAGAAGAGTCCAGAAAGGACAGGATACAATTAGTACTTGATTTGACTATGATCACCTATCACGCTCTCAGGCCTCACTCCTGATTAGTGATAGTCTCTTGCAATATGAGTCTGATCGCCCGATCATGACCTCATGGCTAACTAGGCCAATATTGTATCATGCCAATAGCTGATCACATAGTAACTATAGGGCTGACTTCCTACACCTAGTCATGGCTAATGGCAAAGCCATACTATGCTATACCATGCCATGAGGTTATGTGATAGATGATCCTCTCTAGAGTACTTAATATACATGTGAAGGGTAGAGACGTCATTCTCATATGTTGACAATATAAGCATAACCTCTATCATAGTACATCATCCAGGTACCAAAGATGTGACCACTACCAGTATTCATAATACTACATCCCTTCTAAGTTGCATGGTCCTCATCTGCATAGGAGTTACATTTATATCGATTCTTTAACCATCCCTGAGAGTAACCAGGACTGGTAAATAGTTTCCTATAGCCCATAGGAGGAGATCATCCTACCTCAATAGAGTTTCAAGGGGACTCAGGATCATGTAATAGACACAATAGTGTCACCCTACTGCATTAAAGGGAAACCAACTGTGGAGGAAAGAGCAATTATACATACCTCAATTCCTCCTTCTCTGCTTGCATAGTAGAGCCTACTCTAACTCAGTGGCTAAGTGCTCAGCCTCTGGATAGGCCTGTTAAAAGGTTACAAGAGCATCGATGGGTTTGCTATTAACTAGCAGTGACTCTAAGGATTCCCAACTCCCCTTATTCCATGAGTACCCTTCCCATAACACCAAGTATTCAACCCTCTTAGTCTTTTATTTGTTTTAAACCTTGGCAATTTCTGAGACAAAGAAATAGTTTTCACCCTCCTAAATTTCAGGAGTAGCTGGGGGGTGAACTGGGAAACAGCCAGAGACATAATAAGGTTCAAGCTTAGAAATGTATAAGACAGGGTATATCTTCTAGGAGAAGCAAAGCTTGAGTTTATAGGCCTAAGGTCTAATAGGTTTGATTACCTTGAAGGGGCCAGCAAACTTGGCATCTAGCTTATAGGAAGGTCGGGAGGGGGTGATATTATCTCACTTAAGGAGGATGCGGTCACCAGGCTGGAGAGCTAGGAAGGGCTAGTGAGATTTGTTGTACTATGCAACTATATTTTGTTTAGCTATGAAAAGACATTACCAGATGGTAGTCTATTCTCTTGAAAGACTCTTACTTCCCTGATAGGTGGTGACTTTTTATACAGCATCAAGTGATAGCTGATATCTGAAATTGGTGAATAAAGAGGACACCCTAGTGGAGGATGACTTGGCATTATTATCCATGAATTCTACTAGGGCAAGAAAGAAAACCAAATCTGATTGCTCATAGTTGATATAAGTGCACAAATAGGCTTCTAGGACCTGGTTAAGCCATTCCATTTATCTGTCTGTCTGGGGGTGAGCAGCAGTGCTCTTTGACAACTGAACCCTGAGATTTTCCATCATATAACCCCAAAAGGCTTCGAACTTGGGATCATGGTCAGAGACAATATTGGCTGGCTAACTATGATATTTCTAAATCTCATCGACAATGATGTTTGCTAGGTACCTAGAGTCAATATAAGGGCTAAGAGGGATAAAGTGCACTATCTTAGAAAAACAATTAATGATCACCTACACTTGGGTGAAGCTGTTAGAAGGAGGGAGGTCCATTACAAAGTCTATGGAGATCGATTCCCACAGCCTGTAGGGTATCTCTAATAGAAGCAGTTGCCCATAGGCCTTATATCAGTAGGCTTTATTCTATTGGCACTGGTCATACATAGAGATATACTTAGTTATATGCTACTGTCGATGTAGCCAGTAGAAGCCTCTGTCGATAAGATTAAAGGTCTTATCTCAGCCTAAGTGGCCTACTATAGGGTGATCATACTAGGACTTGAGAACCTCAGTACAGAGATAAGTGTGACATACCATAAACTATTCCACATTGGAAGGCCGTGATAAACTGAGTAGGGTTCCTGTGGGAGCTAAGAATACGTTAGTATTCAGGGTCAGCAGCAATAGCTTCTCTTAAGTCTTGGTAAAATGAAGGATTTAGCAAGGTGTACAACTTCTCAATTATAGCAATATACTATCCTTTCTTCAGAAAAAGAAGGCCAAGCTCAGGTTACCCCTCTATAGGGACATGGTCCCTATATCTGCTCAAAGCATCAGCTATGTCATTGGACTTACCTGGCTCACGCACTATCTAGAAATTGATGGTACCCAATTTCTCCATCCACCAGGCCTATCTCCTAGAGAGGAGCCAAGTTATTGTAAAGTACTCCAGGTTCTTGTAGTCTATTACTACCAGCACTGGATGAGCTGTTCCCTCACACCAATGTCGCCATTACATATAAAGGCAGTCAAATACTGCAAGCATCTCCTTGTCATACATCTTGTAGTTCTACTACACTGGTTCAAGTTTATGAGAGTGGAAGGCTAGAGGGTGAATAGAGCCATCAGGAAACTAGTGTGACAGTATGCCCCCAAGGGCAAAGTCACTGGCATTAGTTTCAGCTTGCAGAGGGATCTGAGAATCGTGATAGACAAGGATAGGAGTAGAGGTGAAGAGGGCCTTAATGGTGTTAAAGGTACATTGCTGCTAAGACCTCTAGGTATAGTGCTAGTCTTGTTTGGTGAAGTTTGTTATGGGTGTGGTGATCTTTGAAAATCCTTAGATGAAGACCCTATAAAAGTTTACCAGGCCTAGGAAAGAATGGACATTGTGAACTATTATAGGAGTTGGCCAATCTCAGATAGCTTAGATCCTATCCTCTGAGATACTAATGACCTTATCAGAGATGATGAATATAAGGAATTCTACCTCATAGACTACCCAGACATGCTTGGCAGGTTTGAGAGCTAACTTGTGGTGGTCAAGGCGCTTGAGAACTTTAAGCACAAGGCAGTTGTGTTCTTCCTTAGTTACAGTGTAGATCAGGATGTCATCCTAGTAGGTGAGGATACCCAGATTAAGGAGGTCACAGAAAATTGTTTTCATCATTTCCTGGAAGACAACAGGGGTATTGCAGAGACCAAATAGCATCA
>JABYPW010000404.1:0-26922 GCA_016880775.1 Phymatotrichopsis omnivora | reverse complement strand
AGCGGGGGGAGAATGTGCACTTCAGTTGGTGATGGCCGAAGCGACAGCAGCGGGAGCATTGGGTGGCCTTCGAAAAGGCAATGTACGGGTCAGTCCGACGATTCTTGTTGAGGATGGTCAGACCTTGGGAGATGCGGTAATGGTTGTTGTTCACCACTACGGTGATGACAATAGAGGAGGTGGGTTTGCACAGAGACTTAGCTGAGGAACATCCTTAAATACTTTTTCCATCCAAAGAAATGAGTCATCAATAATATAAGAGATTACATCAGAAAAAGAACCTGAAAGAAACCTTTAGAACCTCCATGACTTATTCTGACATATTTGTATCACTAATTGTATCATTCCTAGGAGTCATAATGGAAATGATTAGCGATAGGATGAGTAATAGATCACCGATCTCAAGTTGATCATCATTATGTGATACATGCTTGATCAGCTCAAGGTCATACTATCATGTTGACTAGACACATGAGTTACCTGAGTTATCCAATCATGTGTTAGGGCACATATCAGAGGATGATGGATTAGTCAAATCCTGACTCATCATAATAGAGGTATTACATTCTAATCTCTTAGAGCAGAACCTGCTTCTATGTAGTCCTTATGTGTAGGGCAAGCAGGATATACTTACTAAGAGGTGCTCAACTAACAAAACCTATTATCACATGTGGGCCTTATTACCATGGCTGTAATAGGGGATACTAGACTGGTTTTACCTATTGTAGTTGTAAAAGATATAAGGATAATAATGAGATAGTTATGAGGTAGGAATATTGTAATTGTAGTTCAGGTAGTAGTTATGGTGGTTTGAGCTAGTCTATTCTCAAGAACTAAGAAGTAATAAGGTTAGAAAAATATTCTGCAGAATTCAGTATATAGTAAACATTTGACATTCTCTAGTCTCCTAATAGGAATTAAAAATAGGACATATACAGTGGAGTAATCCCTATAATATCGATATTAGTAATAAATTTGATAGAGATCTTACCATATTTACGTAGTCTACATATTTTAGTACTTAAGTAATCATATAGAGTTAGCTAAATTATATGCACCTCAAACTTTAAGACATTATTAACCCTGAAAAATAATATATAGTAAGGCCTTAAATGGTGCTAAGATATATAAGTGGGATATCATAAGCTTTGCTTAGCTCTAGGGCTCATTATTCTTGCATCAGTTTCTCTATAAACAGGATTTTACTGCTCTTGATAAGCTAAAACAGTTGCATGATTAATATCCTTATCATTGTATGTATGCTCTAATACAGTTTCTTTAATGTAACTTAAATATAATTATCCTCAAAGTAGTTAATTTACTTCATAAATTATGTATAATTATGCTATTATTTCTTTTAATAATACTTTATTAATAACTTATTAATTTATCATATAATTATCCTTAAATATATTAATTTACTCTATTAATTGTGTATAATTATGCTCTCATTTATCTTAATAATATCTTAGTAATGACTTCTTACTTATGATATAGTAATAAACTTTAAAGTAGTCAGTACATACAGCTACCTTTATTTCGACAAATAACCTTACCAAACCCTACTACTTAAGTGTGGTAGTAAAGCTTATATTGAGCAGTTACTTTCTTCTAATCCATACTACATTCCTAGGGTCATATAAATGTAGTAAACTGCTTTCCTAATTTTACATTACTGAATAAATTAAACATACATTGCTATGGGAAATTGAAAAATTGTAGATAATTTTGTGCTTCACTAGATGGTTATGCTTAGAAAATAAAAAACTCCAAATTTTGCAAAATTGAAATTTATAGCTGTACACTATTTTGGGGAAATTTATGAAATATGATATGTAGAACCACTGGACAGGCCTTAAAGTAGTCAATTTATTCCATAAATTATGTATAATTATGCTCTTATTTCTCTTAGTAATACCTTAGTAATAGCTTAGAGCCAATCAGTTTATTTACCGTTTAAAAACATCTGCTTATAATATTTAGATAGATAGATAGCATCTTAATTTTCTTTCAGCCGTATGAGGGTTACCCTGATGGTGCTTAGCATATGAAGGTACATCCTAATGCTAGTGGCTATACGTTCCACCCCTAGTATCAGTGAACCGAGGGAAACAAGATATTCTCTTTCAACCACTCCTCAAAAAAAAAAACCCTGGTTTCTCCTACACACCTCAGCTGCACTGCCAGATACTCGCAACCAACCCACGAAATCATTTACTTTTTGATTACCAAGCAATTTAAATTTCACTATTCCTAGCCCGCAAAAGTTAAATTGCTTCTGCACAATAAGCTAAATAAGGCGTTGTTGGTGATAGGCATTCTTTTGAAGAGGAGGCAATTTTGTCGTGTCGGTTACAAGGGTCAGGCACTGTACATGTACGTACAAGCACATATCTTTTTCGCCCCTTTTGTTTGATCAATTTACTGTCTTTTTTTTCTAAGGGGCAAAGGTTTGGCTGAGGTTACTTTTATTTAACCACCGGAGGCGATCTACGAATCACATCCAGCATACAAGCCAAGGAGCTTATGGCCTAGGCTGGACTGAGGTTCAGTTGCGTGATATGCGCTAGAGCGAATTAAGTTTAGGGCCCTGTTCAAAACCTGAACATGTGTCGTTACTCCATTACGGATCCCAGAAGTCCCAACCATTACGTCAATTAATGTACTTACATCAATCTCACCTAATGAAATCACGCTCACCCAAATTCACGATGCCTGAACAGCAATTTCTCCCTATCAGGCTTCATATCAATTTCACTCTTCCCTGTACCGCTCCTCACTCCTATTGTTGATTTACTTTTACCGCATACGATGAGTGGCAAGCACACCATTACCATGGATCACGAGTCAAGAGATGGCGCCCGTGCGATAAACTCCTCACCCTCCGAAGATGGTGAAATTGGCCAGCAATGGTCACAAAGAGAGGTTGGAAAAATTATAGATTGGCTGGAGACCTGAAAACCTTGTGAAGACCAAAGGTAAATCAGGTATTACAAAAAAGAGGTGGATGCAAGACATCGCCGCCATGTTCTCTCATCGCAAATTCACCCAGGTTTATAATAAGTTCGATAACATGAAAAAGTCCTATATTAAAGCGGTGAAGATGAATGAACAAAGTGGCTGGGGGTTGTCATTGCAAGATCTCAACAAGGGAAATCTTGATTTACGAAGTATATTTTACTCTTTGCATGTTTTTGTTTTTTCCTTTTTTTCCTTTTCTTTTTTTATAGTGCTCAATGACTAAAATCATATCAATAAACTAGAAAAGCTAGAGACAAAATGCACTTTTTTCTTCAGGCTAGAGAACATCTGGGGCGAGCATCCTAATGTTCGACCGCCGAGTTTATTCAATTCTGTGGAGGATTTCAATGACCCATGCAAAAGAGCTGGGGGATTGAGTAGTGCTTGTATGCTTCCAGACCTTGAAGATGATACGGAGTCCTCCAATGCCCCGGAACTGGAAATAGACTCGGATGCGGCAGAGCCAAGCACCAAGAACCCCAATGACTGATATGTAGTGAAGCAGATGTCCTCTGCTATCGCTTCGAAGACAAGGCGCAACATTCGGAGCCAAACAGCACTGGACTCTGATTCTGACACAGACCGATCGGATACCCGCCACCCTGTGAAGAAGAAAAAATCCCCTCCTACAACAATGGGAGACGCTATTATGGCTTTCGCTGAGGCCAAGAAAGATGAGGACGGAATAAGGTATGATGCAGGAAGAAACCAGAAATAAAGAGCTGGATATTGAGAGGGAGAAAATTGAGGTGGAGAGGGAGAAAAATAAGACCGAGAATCGTCGTCTAGATATTCTTATGATGCGGCTTGGAGCGGGGGGAAATAACTGAATAGTATATACGAGGAAGAGGGGGAATAGGCATTTATTGTTATTCTTTTTTTCGTGGAATTGTCGCCTTCTTCTTGGTTTTTCAGAGGGGCTTTCTTTATGGAATTCTAGTGTTGCAATTATTTCTTTATTCAGTAAAATGCAAGCGCATTCGATCTCGCCATTCCTGCCTTGCCTTTCTCTCTTGGTCCTCAGTAAATTCGTCATCAATCTCCATCTCTTCTCCTTCGCCCTAGCATTTCTCAATCTCCTCAGGTATCCATTTACTATCATCCTCCCAGTCCTTCAGGATATTATTCAACACCACGGCCACGACTGCCCAGGCTACAGCCTTCGAGTGGTCTCAAGCGCAATTAATATACAAATATAACCCCCCTAAGGAGGCCCAATGGTTGATCAAAACCCCAAAAGCATTTTCTATTTTAACTCTTGCCCGTGTATGCCGTTTATTGAACTCTGCATAGCCACCAGAAACTTGGCTACCTTTAGGCTCCTTATATAGCGGCATGCAACGTCTTGTACAGTAGTAAATTTTGTCCGCAAGGATATATTCTGGGGTAGCAAAGAATTTGTTTTGAAAGCGACAAAGAGAAGTTTCACCAAACGCCGTTGCATCAGAAACACATAAAGGGTAGCCAGTAGAAACAAAAGTAAACTTACGATTTGAATCACAAACTGCTTGCATATTAAAACCGTAAACCTTTTTTCTCCCGAAATAAGTCTCGGAATGCTTCGATGGTGTATTGCGCAAGACTATATCCGTCTCATCAAGAAATTCCACACAGCCTAGGAAACCACTACTCTCTTCGCAGCCTCTGCGCAGTTCCCGGTATTCCTCCATGTGTGGCTCCGGCCATCGCAAGAATTTAGGTGTAAGATTTAGAAGTGCAATGGTCACACAGGTAAAAAAGAGCTGTATAGTGCCTTCGCCGAGCCCAAATTGCTCCGCCATGGTCACCGTCGAGCCGCCGGTATGGCCAAAGCGGTATAATGCGGTCGCCAGCTGGATGGAGACGTCGGCCTGAGGCCATCTGGAGTTGTTCTGGAATATTGAATCGGAACGGAGGAGCTGGCAGAGAGCTTTGAATGACTCTCGCCCCATGCGGAAGAAGGACTTAAAACGGTCTTCCGAAATCGCATGAACCTATTGCAATGTTAATAAATGATTGTGAATTTTTTAATTGATGTTAGACAAACAATATAGCTCCAAAAATCTTCTCTATGTGGCTGTGGCTGACGAGGCGCGATATATCGTGCGAAAGGAAATAGAAAGTTGCAGAATTGGAGCAACTCGTCAACGTCGCTAGGGAAAATATGCGCTGTACCCACTTCCTCGGCGCTGTACATTTTTGATGGCTCCAGCAATGGCGCAACCCCTGGATATTGCCGTTGTACATCCGCGAGGGAAGAGGGAACATGGGGAAGGTCGTACCCCGGGTTGGAGTCAGATAAAAGAGAACCCAGTGCCTCGATACTAAGTATTCATCGAGGTCTTTGCGGAGCCGAGTTTTTTCACTTAAGCGAGGCATTGTGTCTGGAACTGGAGATGCTAACCAAGTGGAAAAGGAGTTGAATTCTTGGGGTAGTTACAGGAAACATGTACGGGGGGAGCTCAAACATATCGCCGCCACCTACGTCGAACGCCGTCGTATTGTTCGTCGCTCAAAATGTTATATAATCGTGCCCCACTTCACGTAGGTTACTTACGCCATTTGTCGTACTTTAAGTTTGAATACCCCAGAGAGTAGTTGAGTAGTGATACTTCATGCAGCCGAGAAGGACCAATCCCTTGACGTATTGTGTTGCGACTGTGATTACTCAGCTGCGAACGCGAGGCTTTGAAAATTACGGTTAAAGCTTAAGAGATTGGTCAGAAACTTGTTTTTTTTTTTTTTTTTTAATTATACGAGAATCCGAACATTCAATAACCATTTTCTTCGTCCCACTACTTCCATTAGACCGTCGGGCTTCCGTGACGTTGATGGTTTCGCTAACTCCACTAAACTTCCCAAGCCCCCCGCTGTACACCATTCTAACCTCATCAAGGCACCATGCTCTTTCTCCGCCGCGATGTCCAACAATAAATAGTAGCATGCCACTCACAATGGGGTAAGTCGCTTGTTGGCTTGACGATTCGCACTGACGCAGCTCACAGCAGAGCAACGTGAGGCAAACCCCTGCCGATGCCGTGTGGCCTTCCGTTCATTTTGAACTTTTGCTGCGCAAACTCCGTCACCGAAAAGTGCGCAGAACGAAACACCCGAGTTATTCGTCCGTAACACGAAAGTTTTGGCACACGGCGATAAGTGCCGTTTTCGAGGCACCTCACGGTCCGAAGTTTCTGCCCAGCGCATTCGCTTGGAGATAGCGTCGATTATCTCGATCGGGATGAGAGGTAATTCGGGATGAGGTCCACTGCAGTATTCTCAGGTCTCTCTCATGGCAGAATACGTAGCTTCCAAGTCTTTCGGTAGCCGTTTTATAGGTACTTTGGTAGCAGTTTTTCGGGTCTTCCCGCCAGATATGTGCTTTATATGCAGGTAGACCCACAAAAACCTAATTCTCGTTCAAGCCAGACTATTAATGAAAACCCTTGGAAAATAAGCACTTGAAATGCGATAGAGAACGTACATTTCATGCGCCTCGCTGATAAGCGTATCTATGATGGTACCCAAAAGGTCCTTTCTTGTCTGTCGCATTCGCCAGTGCATCGATAACAATGACGGTCTGCTTGAAGGCTCCGACAATTGCAAAATCAAGTCTTTGCTCTTGGTAAGCTGATACGACCGGTCTTGCGACGGAAATATGCAAGTGCATGGTTCGCCGACTTCATGGTTTCGACCCCCATCGATTACCAAGGAACTAGAAAAATTAGTACCGCACCACGATCTAATTTGAGGATTGAATGCTTACGCAAGCGTAGTCTTCCCAGCCCCCAGCTAATTTTTCGAAGTCAGCACTAACGTAGTCAAATGAGTAGAGTGAAGGATTGACTGACTTACCAATGCCATGTAGCCAAAGGATTGGGGAAGACGTAGGCTGCTCCGACTGTGTTTACTCTTCTCGCTGGAGTAGCTGGCTTCTAGTCCCAGAATACTAATTTGACTTTATAGGCGTGATGTTGTTCGTAAGTTACTTCCGACAGCCATTTTCGGGCGTTCTTTGGGGGTAGGTTAGGAATTGTTCAAAATTCAATAGTTCAGCACTCACCACTAGGCGTTCAGGATGTTTGCGTGAGCCCGAGATACGTCAATATGGCTGCGTATAGATCCGGTCAAGTGTCCATGGCTTTTTTAACCGGATCGCAGGTCGCTTTTATTGTAAAAGCTCTCCTATATTGAGCAGCGGCTCAAAATTCGGGCTGTATTCTAGCCCTGAAAGTAGGTATTCCGTAGTTTTCATATCCCTCGACGCAAGCCTAACAAAGAGAGTAAGGTTACGAATCGAATCGAGGTCGAAATACCAACAACCTGGAAGTAGCAAATTAAAATGTTTCTCCGATGATTGACTCTTCAAGGCGGGGTAAACGGGGATACTTAAATCATTCCTTGCCGCCAGTCCTTGCCTGTTATGGAAACGGCTAACTACGCATATAATTCAGGTAATAACGCATTAGGGTAAAGCCCGGGCCGGCGACTTTCCAAAATTCCGGTTTTCGGCGAAAACCGGTTTGGCAAAACTAATGAAAGCATATTAGCACATACAAATACCCTATTAATTTGAGTTCCTTTCTCATTGGGTATCCCTATTTTAAACAGTCAACTCCTAGAACTTTTGTAACAATGTAGACTAAATTATAAAGGACGTTTATCTAGTAGTACCAAAAACAAAAATAAGGGGAAAAAATAATACTAAAATTTGAATGTACTTTTTATTCAAAAAATAATAGACTTTATATGTCACAATTTAAAGTTATATCTAAATCATAAATTGAAGCTTAAAATTTCATTAAATTGTAATACCAAACAAAAAATATAAGGGGGTAAAAATAATACTAAAGTTGAATATATTTTTTTATTCAAAAAATAATACACTCTTTATACTATTAAAACTAATAACCGTAAGCCCTTTGAGGGAGATTAAAATAAACTAAGCTTTTTCATACAGTGTATTATCAAATTTTAAACTAATATGATGTTAATGGTGTATATCTCAAGAGGTAGCATGGCTCTGTAAAGTCCTCACAGGCATGAAGCTTTAAGTATTACTGAGTGAACTTAGATATCTTGATTTATTCTTCTCAACTGAATAAAGGCTTTCCTCCATCTACTAAGAGATGGAATATGAAGAAGTGAAGTCATAAAGATAAGGTGAATATATTCTTAAGACTTGAAGCTGGTCTCAAAACTAATAAAGAAGGGAAGGAAATGACAAAGAATATTGAAACTCTTTTCCTTTAGTCACACTCTCTAGTGGGTGGCACTATTTATGAACTTAATCAAATGGCCTAACTAAGAGAGGGAGCAATACATCACTCAATGCTGTCAGGGTAACCCTTTATACAGCTATTGAGGTTATTAGTCACATTCACTAACAAGGACTAAACTAGTAATTAGGCAACCTTGCACAGTTGGGGAAAACTCACCTATGCTACAAAACCTACAACCAACTAGAAATTTGTGGTATGGAATGAGGTGAGTGGGATTTGAACCTATGACATTGCATATTACTGCACAACAATACTAGGATAGCTATACCACTAGAACATCCTTACCCTATGATAAAGAATGTTGATACTCTATTCCTATTAAGCTAAAAAGCTATCTACACTCTTCCTATAGTGAGGTGACTTTTCTACGAACTTCATCGAATAGTGTAGCTATGAAAAGAGGAAATAAAATGAGCAACATGGCTAAAAACAAAGGAAATCCACTGATCCTACTGTTCGCATTACCCTTTGAATAAAAGAAATCCTCCCCTTCCCTTGACCGTAAACCTAACCAATATATACGATAATAGGCTTAATAGAGATCGGTGTCCGAACACTGTTACTGAAAATCTGCAAGGTTAAATCACTGATTACCCTCCTCAGAAGTACTATTCAAATTGTCTAGTCACTTAATATAGGAAAAGGAAAGGTCACCCAATGCAACCGAGAGAAAGAGGGGTTGGATGCCGCTGCGTCCTTGGTTCATAGGGTATGATACTCCAGAAGGCCTCAACACCTCTCCTTGGAGCTCTGAGAGTGTCGTGGTGATGGTGGTCAGCTTGCTAAAGTGACATAGTACAGCAGTATAATCCTATACTACAATGTTACTTAAAGTGGGGTTAACCCTTGGTGCTAGCTCCGCCAGCGCTCTTAACACGGTCGGGCCTTAGGTAAATATTTGAAGGGGATGACGATGTATCTCAGGTATTGTCACGACAGAAGTGTCTCACTAAGCTTTGTTTTGTATAGTCAGAATAGTGTGAGAAGTTAAGAAAAGCGAGACCAGCCCAATGTGTAGGCTTTGACGAGGAGGACCTTCACCATAAGGTGGGGGGGTTGTCGAGATTTTGGAGGAGCCTATGACAAAGAATGTCGAAACTCTTTTCCTATTAAAGATATAAGTACACTTTTCCTCTAGCAGGGATGATAAAGAATGTTGAAACTCTTTTCCTTCAGTTATACTCTCTAGTAGGTAGCACTATTTGTGAACTTAATCGAATGGCCTAACTAAGAGAGGGAGCGATACATCACTAAACACTGTAAGGGTAACCCTTCATAGGGCTATTGAGGTTATCAGTTACATTTGCTTATAAGGACTGAACTAGTAATTAGGTAACCTTGCATGGTCAGAGAAAACTCGCTTATGCTACAAAACCTGTGACTAACCAGAAATTCATGGTATGGAATGAGGTACTGGCCAATGACAAAGAATGTCAAAACTCTATTCCCATTAAGCTATAAAGCTATCTACATTACTCCTATAGTGGGGCAGCTTATAAACTAACTTAATAGTATAGCCTAGCTATAAAAAGACGAAATAAAAAGAGTGACATGGCTAAAAACAAAAGAAATCCACCGCTCCTGCCATTCGTATTTGTAATGAACCATGGTCATGTACTTTCCTACTTGTTGTATTCTCCTTGTATTTCCTATTATCAGTAGTATTCTTGGGAATTTCACATTATGAATCATAGATTATCACATGGTCATGTATAGTCACTCATGTTTAGCTGTCTACCTTACGAGGGTTATGAGAACAGTGTTTAGATTGGATGACATATGGAAAAGGGTCATGTGGATGAAACTGGTTTTATAGAGACTACTCTAGAAGGGAGGTAGTGCTCTTGGTGATTAGTATAAAAGAGAAGGAAATCTCGCAGTCCTGTATTTCCTTTCTTTCTTTACACTGTATCTTAAGTATATACCTTATGTATAGAAGAGCTATTCCTACAAACCTTCAGCACATCGTGTCTTACCCAATACACACCTCTTGAGTCCTCCAAAGAGTTGTGTATCTTCTTCCATCCTAATTGACCCTAAAAACCTCTGATACAGACTGAGCATCAGTTGTATCGCTGAATGAGTTGTCCTTTACACTATACTACGTCTTTCAGAAATCACCATCCAAGAAGATACATGAGAATTCAGGTGATATTGGATGTCATCCCCAGTTAACTAGAATTTCCAAGGAGAGGAACCCCAGTTCACTATCAAGGAAATTACCAGGCTGCTACAAGACAAGAACCTACTTCCTCTAGAAGAACCCAAAAACCTGTAGATCCTACGCCCTATAAGAGGAATCGCAGAGTCTATTTCAGTCCAGAGGTCTAGGCTAGGCCAGCACAGAGACCAGCATCACCAAAAATATTTCCTGAGACTGGCAAAAACTCAGAAGGTTTAGGGCAGTATCTGCCATTCCAAAGTCAACCCAATTGACCACTGCATATGCTGTAAGACTAGGGAGCAACAAGAACTTGAGAAGGTAACCAGACCGCAGTGGAAAAAGAGTTTCTGTATTAGGAACTGTGATGGACAAATCCACGTATTCTTCTGCAAAGACTATTGCTGTAATGACTATTGGAATGACAGAGTCTATTTTAACCACTGAGTACCAGGTACCCCAAGTGGTAATAGCCACCCCAGACCCAGGAAAAGCACTAGTACTATGCTTATGCCTTTGGCCAGATACTGACACTATAACCACAAGTTTCCTGCTAGATGAGGAATTGGAGGACACTGCCCTCAAATTCCTGCAACATCTTAGGAAATCTAAGGTTGACAACATTACAGTTGAAGTCACTATTCTCCCAGACACAGCTAGTACACCAGAAAAGTGAAGATAAGATTGTTCTCTATCTGTACAAGGATGATCTTATTGTGCTACATCAGAACTACCATGTCACCCTAGTCCAGCTCAACAAACTCAGAATCCTCCTACTCGCTGTTCTAGATCCTAGTATCGAGGAGTTCCTAGCAGCAAAAAGGTATAGGCATTAGTCAATGTCTACTAGGGAAAATCTTCCAGACCCACCTAAGGATATCAAAGAGGCATATCTCATCCCAGACCTAGAAGAACTACAGTTCTGGTGAGATATCTACAACCTCAATAAGACCCAAGCTATTACGCAGTACTATAGGATTAGCAACTGGATCAGGGGACACTATAATTACAGTGTTGATCAAGAGAAAGAAGTTAAGGACCTAAGACAACAGCAAGTTGCAGGACAGCAGCAAATTGAAAACCTCAAGAAGGAATGGGTACTAGAGAGTGAACAACTTAAGAACCTGAGGCAAGAAAGGATCACACTCTAGTTAAGGATCAACACCCTACAACAGGAACTAGAAGAGCAGCAATGACAAGTATGAGAAATGCCTAAGCTAGTAAAGCTTAAGGACCCTGAAGTGTTTGATAGAAAGGATCACGCCCACTTGGACCTATACATCACCAGGTGTATAGACACCTTCAAGGTCAATGAGGACAGATTCAAAGATGAGGGCCACAAGATTAAGTGGGCAGCATCGTTTCTAAAAGGACCGGCATAAAAATGGTACATTCCCAGAAGGCTGAAGAACTCCAAGGATGGAAAAGCACCTGAGAAAATGTGGTCAGCCTCTGAGGAAGCTATGAAGAAGGTGTATAATGATCTAGATAAGGACAATACAGCTTACCAGCAGTTGGAAAACCTCAGACAGAAAGGGAACATATCTGAGTACTGTGCAGACTTTAATGGTCTCACATTTAATGCTAATCTACTGAAAGATAACAGGATGAGGATACTCCTATTAAAGAAAGAACTGAAAGGGAAAGTCTATAAAGCCCTGGCCTACCAATCGAATCTCCCTAAGATATACTCAGAATTCACCCAACTGTGTATCTAGCTATAAAGTCAACTTGAGTTAATTCTGAAAAAGGAAGAGAAACCTACCAGTAAGTCCTAGGAGGAGCAGAAGAAGTAAGGCTTCAAGAAACAGAACAAGTTCAGCAGCTACCACCAGAAGAGACAGCACTAGGAAAAAGAAAAAATCACATAGGAGGAGAGGGATCGCTGTAAAAACAAAGGCTTGTGTTTCAGTTACAGCAAAGAGGGACATTATACCAGGAACTGTCCAAAGAAGGAAACCAGCAAAGAATCAAAGACCACCAGTGTGAAAGTGGCAACTGTTACAATTCAGTCGGGAAACTCCAAGAATTAGAACTAGATGGTGGTATAGCTCTGAGGAAACCCCAGGGGAAAAACCATACCCAGAAAGCTGCCAGAAGAGAAAAGTCAGAAATGTTTTCAGAAGGAGAACATTTGATAGTCCAAGCAACGTTGAATAACACTGTGGAGTGTTATGCCCTATTGGCTACAGGGGCAACCGGTTTCGCATTTATGGATAAAACATTTGTGCAAAGAAATAGTTTCGCTATGTTGAAGTTAGAAACCCCAAGGACCTTGACAGTTGTCGATGGAAGACAAGCAAGCAGCACAAAAATCACCAAGGTCACCAAAGTGGAAATCCAGGTTAGACCAAAGAAAGAACAAGTGTTGTTCTATATCATGAAGTTAGCAGACTGTCCTATCCTGTTGGGATTACAGTAGCTACAACACCATCAAGCACAACTGGATTTCAGAGGAAATTAGCTCACCTTCCTGGAAAGGGAGGAAAGAAGTAGAATCAACATTGCCACCATTGCAGCAGTTGCCTTTGAGAAAATAGTAACAAGGAAAGATAGCAAGCTGTATACCATCAGCATTGCAGAATCCACTAAGGAAAGGGAGGCACTAGAAATAGTACTGCTAGAGAAGTTGGTACTAGAGGCATACCATGAATATTTGCACCTTTTTGACAAAGAGAAAGTAGACGCTTTACCCCCACATCAGAAGATTGATCAAAAGATTCCCTTGATCGAAGGAGGTAAACCACCATGGTTACCTACCTATAGACTATCAGAGGTACAGCTGCAAGAGCTAAGGAAGTACCTGAAAGAAGACTTAGCGAAAGGAGTCATCTAGGAGTCACAGTCTCCAGCTGGCGTACCCATATTGTTTGTAAAAAAGAAAGATAGATCACGCCGCTTATGCGTAGATTATCGAGGACTCAACAAGGTCATGATCAAAAATAGCTATCTACTACTATTAATCTAGGGAACATGGGAACAGTTGAAAGAGGCAAAGATATATACCAAGTTAGATCTAAGACAAGCATACAATTCAATCAGAATTGCAGAAGGTGAGGAATGGAAGACTGTATTCTACACCAGATATGGTCATTATGAGTATAAGGTTATGCCTTTTGGTCTTACAAATGCACCAGCAATGTTTCAAGCATTCATCAATGACATCCTAAAAGATCATTTGAACATTTTCTGTGTTATCTATCCAGAGGACATATTGATCTTTTTGAAAACCCTGGAAGAGTACGTCAGCCATATGCAAATAGTTTTGAGGAAACTAGGGGAAAACAAAGTTTATTGCAAACCTGAGAAATGTGAATTCCATGTTGAAGAAATAGAATTCCTCAGATATATCATCTCCCTAGAAGGCATTGCCATGGACAATAAGAAGGTAGAAGCAGTACTTGGATGGGAAATACCAAGGTCAGTTAAGCACATTCAGATGTTCCTAGGATTTACAAACTTCTACTGAAGATTCATCAAAGGATACTCAAGAGTAGTATCACCGATTACAAAGCTATTCAAAAAGGACCAAAAGTTCAAATGGACAAAGGAAGCAAATGCTGCTTTTATAAGTCTCAAAGAAGTGTTCACATCAGTACCAACCTTGAGATACTTCGACCTAGAAAAAGCAGTCATTGTGGAAACAGATGCATCGGATCATGTAGCAGTGGGCATCCTTTCCCAGAAATTCCAGTATGAGGATGGAAAACAAGTTTTAGACCCAGTAGTATACTTCTCCAAGAAGTTCAACCCCACACAGTGTAACTACCCTATGTATGATAAGGAACTGTAAGCAGTTATTCTTGCATTTTTGGAGTAGGAACAGCATACTGCATACTCAAAGTTCCCAGTTCAAGTGATAACAGATCACAAGAACTTGGAGTACTTTATGACCAAGAGAATGTTAAATCGCTGATAAGCAAGGTGGTCCAAGTTCCTATCAAGGTTCAACTTCCAGATATGCTATCGACCAGGGAGACAGGGAGGAAAACCTGATGCCTTAACTAGAAGATCTAGAGATCTTTCGAAGAAAGGGGATAAATGTCTCACTTATCAGGAATAGATGATCATATAACCCTGCCACTTATACCCTGCATTACAAGCGAGTTCAGAACTGTAGGTCCTCTCAGCAGTGGTAGAGTTGAAGAGAAATCAAGATTTTAAAGAAAGAGTCAAAAGGTCTTATGACAAGGACCCTGCCACAAGGTCTATCCTGCAGGCCCTGTAGAAAGGAGAAAAGTTTTCGAAACATGTGGAACTATCAGATTATGCGATTAGGGAAGGGTTGTTATTGTATAATAACCTAGTCAGCATCCCTGATGATCTGGACCTAAAACTTGAACTACTCCAACAGAAGTATGATCACATAGCCGCAGGATATCCAGGAAGAGCTAAAACATATGAGTTGGTAACAAGGAACTATTTTTAGCCAGGATTGCGGAAATACATCAGCTGATACATCAGCCATTGCGAAGCATGTATGAGAGCAAAACCTGTTAGACATGCACTATTTGTCACTTTGAAACCCTTGGAAATACCTGAGAAACCCTTGAATTCGGTATCCATAGACTTTATAGTAGGATTGCCAACAAGCAACGAATATGATGCAATCCTTGTAGTAGTGGATCGCCTAACTAAAATGGCGCACTACATCCCTACAACAGAAAAAGTGACAAGCAAAGATGTAGCAACCCTGTACCTACATCATGTATGGAAATACCATAGACTGCCAAAGGATGTTACCTCTGACCATGGTACCCAATTAGTTTCGGAATTCTGGAAATCCCTGTACAAAGTTCAGAAAATTACAAGCAATCTTAGCATGGCATACCACCCCTAGACAGATGGTCAGATAGAAAGAATGAACTCCATTCTAGAATAGTATCTGTAGATCTACTGCCATTATTAGCAGGACGATTGGGCATCCCTGCTTCCCCTTCCAGAGTTCAGCTACAACAACCAAGTTTTAGCAACTACGAAAGTTAGCCCATTCTATGCAAACTATGGTTACCACCCACACTTTACGATAGACATAGACCTTATGAGAAGGTCAAATACCCCTGAAAGTGTCAAGCAACTTGCTACCAGACTACAGGAAGTGCATGACTTATACAGGGCAGAAATCGCCTATATACAAGCAAGCCAGAAGGAAGCAGCAGATCAGTCAATAAAACTGGCCTCTGTGATAAAAGTTATAGAAAAGGTTTGGCTGAATGCCAGAAATCTGCGTACTCAGAGGCTATCTAAGAAACTTGATCACAAAAGACTTGGTCTATTCAAAGTTCTAGCAAGAGTCAGAACTCGAGGATATAAACTCAAGCTTCCTCACTCTATAAAGATCCATCCAGTCTCATATATCTCTCTACTAGAGCCAACAAGGAAATATGAACCAGTCCGAGGCTATCGAAATCTTCCCCCTCCTCCGATTGTCATTGAAAGAGATCGAGAGTACGAAGTTGAGAGTATTCACGACTCTAAACACATTCGAGGTGGTGCTCTTCACTACCTAGTCAAATGGGTCAGCTACTCCAAGCCTATATATGAGCCCTCCCAGCACCTCAAGCACTCCCAGGAGCTCATCGATAAGTTCTACCACTGCTTCCCCAACAACTCCAAGTTATGATGGAGATGAGGATATGATGGAGGTTTCATCATCCCCTACTATGGTCGTACCTGTTTTCGACTAGTATAGACGAATTTACACCTCCCATGAAGATAGCACAGTGAAGTAGGAACCCCTTGAAGACCCTCTAGCATTGGGTCTTAAAACCATCGCTAGCCAGTTTTGGGCACCAGTCTTGCCCAGAGAAAAACCCTAACCCTATGAGCTGCCGCTCTATGCTCCACAACTACAGTTCACCTTAAACCAGTAATTCTAGCAATGGGAGGAACAGGTCTTGCCACCTATTTCCCCCATATCGCCCCTTGGTTCACCAGTGATTAAGGTAGACCCTGAAAAACCTTATTAGTAGTATGCGCCAATATCGAAAGTATCTACCAGTCCTAGTGGATACACCCCATCACCAGTGCTAACAGTTCCTATCAATCCCTAGCTCCTGGAGATCAAGGAGGAACAACTACCTGAGGCACCACCAGAGGTAGCTGAATGCGATTCAGCAGTTTGCCAGTATTACCCACCGATGCCCCTACATATCTGGCTTGGATATATTAGGGAAAGATTGCACTGGATAGTAGAGAATGTAAGAGATGACCACTTAAGAGAAGAAGTATTCCTAGCTGTCACAGGAGTTCCAGCTTAAAGAGGGGGATACTGTAATGAACTGTGGTCGTGTACTTTCCTACTTGTTATATTCTCCTTGTATTTCTTATTGTCAGTAGTGTTCTTTAGAATTTCACGTTATAAATCATAGATTATCACATGGTCATGTATGGTCACTCATATTTAGCTGTCTGCCTTGCAAGGGTTATCAGAACAGTGTTTAGATTAGATGACATATGGAAAAGGGTCATGTGGATGAAACAGGTTTTATAGACACTACTCTAGAAGGGAGGTAGTACTCTTGGTGATTAGTATAAAAGAGAAGGAAATCTCACAGTCCTGCATTTCCTTTCTTTCTTCTTCATGCAGTATCTTAAGTATACACCTTAGGAATAGAAGAGCTATTCCCATAAACCTTCAGCACATCATGTCTCACCCAATGCATACCTCTTGAGTCCTCCAAAGAGTTGTGTATATTCTTCCATCCTGATTTACCCTAAAAACCTCCAATATAGACTAAGCATTAGTTGTATTGCTGAAGGAGTTGTCCTTTACAGTGTTTCTGGGTGAGGAAGCGAGGGCCCAATTAACACATTACTGGTGTCTCTTTCCCATTGCCCTAGACCAAAGCGCTGAGTAGTAGTAGGTACTAATGAGTGTGACGGTGGTGGAGGCAACTAGGACTTGTCTCTAAGGGGTCTACTTGGGTATCAACGAAGGCCAGCAAAGGCAGCAAACCTTTTAAGGTATAAGTACCCTGGTAGTTCTGAGGAAGGTAATGAACAGTTTGACCTGAGGTCGGCTTAAGCTAGTCTACGGACTCCTCAGCCTGTTGCCGTGTCTACCTGCGTACCTTTAGGTATCCTCAGGATATTACACTTAGACCTAAAAAGGTGGGGGAAGCAATAAAAATGGGAGCTACTGAACCTATGTCATATACTCTTAATTGAGTGCGACGTCCCAGTTCTTTTAGCATCAAAGTTGCTTAGGGAAGCTTAGATACTCCTTTACAGTATTACCCTTTAAACAAAAGAAATCCTCCACTGCCCCTGACCGTAAACCCAACTAATATACATGATTACAGGCTTGATAGAGATTAGTGTCTGAACAATATTACCTGAAAACTATAAGGTTAAATCGCTGATTACTCTCCTCAGAACTACCATTCGAATCATCCGGTCACTTAACATAGAAAAAAGAGAAAAGTTCACCCAACATGACCGAGAGAAAGAGGGGTCAGACGCTGCTACACCCTCAGTTCTTAAGGTGCGACACTCTAGAAGGACTCAACACCTCTTCTAAGGAGCTCTGAGTGTATTGCAGTGATGGCGGTCGGCTCGCTTAAGTGATATAGTATGGTAGTATGATCATATACTGCAATGTTCCTTAAAGCGGGGTCAACCATGAGTGCCTACTCTACCTGCTCACTTAACATGGTTGGGCCTCAGGCAGATATTTGAAGGGGATGACGATGTATCTCAGGTATTGCCGTGAGAGAAGTGTCTCACTAAGCTTCATTTTACATGGTCAAAAAGGTGTGATAACTCAAGAAAAGAGAGACCAGCCTGATGTGGAGGCTTTGACAACCAGGACCTTCACCCCAAGGTGGGGGGGTTGTCAAGATTCTGCAAGAGCCTGATGACAAAGAATGTTGAAAATTAGTTTCCATTACTAAAAACCAAATACACTCTTCCTGTACTGGGACGATGACAAAGAATGTCGAAACTTTTTTCCTACTACTTAAATACACTTTTCCTCCAGCAGGGCATCTTTTTCACTAACTTAATAGGATAGACTATGACAAAGAATGTCAAAACTTATTTCCTATTAAGCTAAAAGCTATTTACACTATTCCTATATTGGGGTGACTTTGTCTACGAACTTAATCGAATAGTCTAGCTTTGAAAAGAGGAAATAAAATGAGCGACATTGCTTAAAACAAAGGAAATCCTCCACTCCTGCTATTCGTATTACCCTTTGAACAAAAGAAATCCTCTGCTTCCCCTGACTGTTAACCCGACTGATAGATATGATTACAGGCTTGATAGAGATCAGTGTCCAAACACTGTTACCTGAAAACTACAAAGTTAAATTGCTAATTACCCTCCTCAGAACTACCATTCGAATCATCTGGTTACTGAATGTACAAAAAGAAAAAGGCAGCCTAATGCGACCGAGAGAAAGAGGGGTTGGATGCTGCTGCATCCTCAGTTTATAGGGTATGACACTCTGGAAGGCCTGAATATCTCTCCTACGAACTCTAAGAGTATAGCAGTGATGGCAGTCAGCTCGCTTAAGTGACATAGTATAGCAGTACGATCCTATACCACAATGTCGCTTAAAGCAGTGTTGACTATGGGTGGCCACTCCGCCCAGTTGCCTAATATAGTCAGGCCTTCAGGCAATTGTTAACAGGGGACAACGATGTATCTCAGGTATCATCGTAAGAGAAGTGTCTCACTAAGCTTTGTTTTACATGGTTGGAAAGGTGTAAGAACTTAAAAGAAGAGAGACGAGCCTAATGTATGGGCTTTGATGAAGAAGACCTTCACCCCAAGGTAGGGTGGTTGTCGAGATTGTGGAGGAGCCTGATGACAAAGAATGTCTATACTCTTTTCCTTTGGTCATACTCTCTAGCAGACAGCTTTACGCGAACTTAATCGGATGGCCTAACTAATAGAGGGAGCGATACATCGCTAAGCACTGTCAGGGTAACCCTTCATATGGCCATTGAGGTTATCAGTCGCATTCGCTTACAAGGACTGAACCAGTAATTATGTAACCTTGCATGGTCAGGGAAAACTCGCTTATGCTACAAAACCCGTGACCAACCAGAAATTCGTGGTATGGAATGAGGTGAGTGGGATTTGTACCTACGACCTTGCACATTACTACACAATGACACCAGGACAGCCATACCACTAGACCATCCTCACCCATGAGAAAGAATGTCTAACAGTCCATCTTTAAGTACCAATTTCTATACTCATACTCAGAAATGACTTATGAATGACTAAGGAAATAGAACACCGTCCTCCGATGTGCGAACTGCGCTGGGCCCCATAAAGCGAACGATCCGATCTGTATGATGATGATCCTGGCTAAGCTCGCCGAGTCTAACAGAAAGGATAAGTCCACCACTATAGGAGGAGTCTAGTTTCTTCTTTCCTACTTTGTTTTCACTTTTCGCGATGTAACTAGTGTTTTTCTGCTTCGGTAAAGTGCGGAGGAGTTTGCGCGTTTCTCTTTCCCTCTTCTCTATTATTTTCCACTCGGTCGCGTAGTCTGCGTAGGGGGTTTTTCTTTCATTGTTTTAAGGTTCGCCTAAGGATTGTTTTTCCCCGGTCAGCTTTTGTACGTAGTTTTCTGCGTTCCTTTTCTTCTTTCTTTTCAGGTTCCCAGTACGAGTAGGCAGAGGATTATCCTGTACTCTCTGGTTATGTTCTTGCTCTTGGTTGAGTGTAAACGCCCTGCCGGGGGGTATGGGATGTAAAATAACTTAATGGGAATTGCATATAAAAAATGACTAAGGAAATAGAAGGTATTACAGCAGGTGTCTTTAGGTGTCATATAGATTTGGTAAAGTGCAAGTACCACTCAACAAAGAATGTATTACTGCGTAAACTCAGATATCTCAACAGTTATAAGTCTAGATCCACAAATATACTTTCCTAAGACAAAGACGAGAGAGATACAACAAAGTTCAAGAGTAAGAATGAATATATTCTTAAGGCTTATAGTGTTCTAGCCACGGTACCTAGGCCCACACATAATAATGAGTTTATCTTCCCTCAGATTACTGATGTATGGATAGGGTATCATATAAACTTAATTGCATATGACATATTTGCATTTTAGAGGAGCAAATTTGCTAAGTACCATCAGTGTAACCCTTCATATAGCCCCCAATAAGAAAGAAGACGATATGCTACTCCCTTGGTTCACTATTGTATGGGTAGGGCATATACACAAACTTAATTGCAAAGACATAGCCATATACAAATGAGCGATCTCATTAACAACTATCAGGGTAACCCTTCATACAGCTATTGAGGTTATCAGTTACATTTTCTTACAAAGACTAAACTAGTACTTAGGCAACCTTGCACAGTTAGGGAAAACTCACTTACACTACAAAACCGATGACTAAATAGAAATTTATGGTATAGAATGAGGCAAGCTAAGAAGAAAGAAGGAGATATAAATTTCCCTAACAACTACCTAAGGCACTACAGCAGGACATTTATACTTAATCAAAAGCAGAGACATAACTGCAGCCCTTCCCCCTTAAAACTGAAAAGAAATCCTCTGCCTACTCGTACCAAAAAAGAAAAACACAGACAACTACATACAAAAGCTAACTAGGGAAAAACAATTGCTAGGTACACCTTAAAAGAATAAAAGAAAAACCCCCTATATGTACTACACAAGCGAGTAAAAATAAAAGAGAAGAGAGAAAGAGAAATGCACAAACTCCTCTACACTTTACTGAAGCAGAAAAATACTAGTTCCATCACAGAAACATAAAAACAAGGTAAGAAAGGAGAAACTAGACTCCCCCCATAGTAGTGGACTTATCCTTCCTGTTGGACTCAGTAAGTTAGGCCTGAATCATCGTCATGTAGATTAGATCATTAGCTTTGTAGGGGCTAGGGCAGTTTGCACATTAGAGAACAGTATTCTCACAGGCAAAGCCTTTCAGTTGTTTGCAGTTAGCTACCCTGTAGGTATGTTCAGAGATAGTGTATGGCCTGGTACAAAGTTGGTAGCAGGGAAGGGATTGACACTTGTAGACTGGGTGTCTAAACTTTGAGCAGCAAGAGCATTAGGTATTGGCACTGAAGGGGATGTATTTGATAGTGCGATAGGTTTTGTTGAGGATAGTAAGGCCCTTAAGAATATGAGCCTTATTATTGTTGTCAATGACAGTGATCATAATTAAGCTATAATTCTATTTGTTGATTTTAGTGGTGGACATCAGCTAGCGTAGGGTCATAGTGAGGGTAACACTAGAGTTGTAGCACTTAAACTCCTAGCAGAGGTAGGACATTTGTCCTATAGTGTTAAGGTCAGTAGCAGTGGGAATACCATGGATGATATACTTCTTCTATGTGTCGTTGTGGTTAATGCCCTTGACTTTGCAGAATTCACTAATAGCTTTTATGATGGTAGGGTAGTAGGCAAGGACAGCAGCAGTAGTAACAGTCTCATGGTGGTAAGGACTAGCATGGTAGGGTTGTTGTTACAGCATATTCAAATATGAAACAAGGAGGGAGGTTTGGCTTTATCCAGTGCTGAGTTGACATGGTCGAGGATTTGCATATGAGTATCCTCGCCGAAAGCTGATGGTTCTTCAATATTGATAATGATATATCAGTTGTAGCAGGTACGGTACTATAGGAGGGGAAGTGGAGTGGTTGGGAGAAGGTCCTTCTATGTAACTAGGCTATTCTTCTTGTTTTGTTTTTTGGACATGACTTAAGTGTAAGTTTGAGCGTCTTAGGCTTGTTATAGAATAGGGAGGGAGGTGCAAGTGGTAGCGATTGAGCAAAGTTTCCTGAGATCTTTCATGGTCCCTTTTTGTTGTTTTTAGATGTCTTTAAGGGACTCAAGGACTTTAGGGGTATAGGCAGGGGCTCAGTAATAGGCATGTAGTGAATGTTATCTGCACATAAAAGTTTATCCTGATGCTCCGCTGTGTAACTCATGTATTACTAATGTAGGAGATTTCCTTACCATGTAGGACAGATAGGCACCCCTCAATAACTAATGTAACCACCTGGTATTTGAGCTGGGAACTCTACTAGGTTGAAGCTCTAAAGGCCAATAAGCTTGCCCAGAATGAGGATGCCCTTCTTGCAGGAGATCCATATCTACAAGTATACTATAAGGGACTATTACTTTAATTCCTAACTGAAATACTGCCAAATATAACTCAGGCTTTAGGATCTTTGGTAGACCAGTTGAGTGCCTAAGGCAAAGCTATATTAGGCCTTATTGAAGGCTATAATACAAATAATAAATGCATCAATGAAAATTTAAGCAATATCTGGCAAACTCTATGTTTAGAGACCACCAATAATGCTCTTAAGGAACCCCTCAAGAAAATCAAAAAAGCAACTAAGGAGACTTCTAAAAAGGTCAATAAGATAACAAAACTGAATATTACCCCCAGTGTACCAGCTGTGAGCATAACAAAACCCCTGCAACCACTACCTGAGGCAACTTGGGCACAGGTGGTCTTGAAATAAAACAAAAGAGCTGAAGCCCTAGTACCCCCCCTCCCTGCATAAGCTAGTGGCCAAAGCTATCCTGCTCAGCAAGATCATGAAATTATCATCACCACTACTTTTAAGATCAGCACTTTTGACACCGTTAAGCTCAGGGATGCAGTTCACGACACCTTGGTATCAGCAAAGGCCCTAGCAGCTCTTCACATCTCTACTATTTAAAAGAACAACCAATGCTCCATTGTTCTCACCACCATAGAAGATGTTACAGCCTTAGCATTACTAGCCTACTGTAACAAAATTGAATCCACCATCAAGGAACAATTCCCTACAGCCTCTGTTTGCAAGAATTATAGGTAGAAGAAGTACTTGGTGTACAATGTCCCCTACTCTCACTCTGATGCCCTAACAGAAGCCAATATGTTCCAAAGAGAAATCAAACACTTTAATAATAGCATCACCCTCATACAAACCCCCTGGTGGCTACTACTTGAAAGTGACTGGACTGGCAAGCATGCATCCTCACTGGTCATGATGGTCATTAACGATGACAACAAAAAATGCATCCTCCAAGGACTTACAATCCTTACCTGCAAGATGTAAGTTGAGAAGTACATCCCTTTGAACTCCGCGATATGCTACACTAACTGTCAAGAGATTGGCCACTACTAAGCTCACTGCCAAAACCCTCAACGATGCAATATATATGCTGATACATACCATACCTTGAAGCATACTTGCAGATATGATGAATGCAAGAAGATCAGAAAACTTTGTGATGATACAGTCCTAAAGTGTGCTAACTGTAGAGGAAAGCACACCGCATCGAACCTATCCTGCCCGGCATTTATCTAAGTGAAAGCACTGGTGGCTGCCCAGAAGAAAGAAGCTATTACCATCACTATAGGTGGAGTTTGATTTCTTTTTATTATGATTTTTTCCTTTTGCAAAGGTATAAGGGTTGGAGAAGTTCCTCTTTCTTGTTTTCTCTTTTTACTACCTTTCTTCTCATATTTTCACAGTTTTTGCTTCGTAAGAGCCTAGTAGCTAGTTGTTATAAGGTTCACATTGCTATGAATACTGCACAGGAAGGCTATTTTACAGGACCATTTGTGGTGCATCTTTACTATACTGGTATAACATTGTGTACTTATTTTTTTGATCACGTTTCCTTTATTTTTCCTGAGATTTTTTTAGTTGGTTGGGGGAGCAGGTAATATACCATAGTCAAGGACTGTATGTGGATAGCCCTGTAGTTTTAAGTTAGTGAAGAGCTAGTTAGAAACTATAATACGAACTGAATAATCATCACCAATTATCAGTGATAGGCACTAGGGTCTCAGTTGTAGGTAGGGGTAGCTGTGACTCTAGAGCGGTGACTCTTTTAGCGAGGTCTACTTGGGTGTTGGCGATAGTGGTGAGGGTTAACTAGAGAGAAGCCAGTGACTATTAGATAGAAGGGAGGTCTCCAGTAAAGGAAGTGACAAGTCCAGATATGTTGAAGGTCTTAATAGCCTATGCACCCTAGACATCATATCCTATGCAGGTACTATTTGAGTTGGTGTTATATCTAAGTAAGCAAATGAACTTGGATGTTGCAAGGTCAACTTGGATTTGTCTAAATATTTCAACCCTTTGGATAGTTACAGGGGAGGGGCAGGGGGTGTTTTCATGGAAAATATAGGTAGGGGAGAAATAGGTAGGTAGGGGTAGAGGAGGGGTAGGGGTGTTATCACAAGACATAACTAAAGGGTAGAGATAGAAAAGTTTGTGATCGGAATTTTCTATATAAGCAAGGTTTAAAGGTAGCAAAGCAGGTTCTTAGCAGAAAGAATGGAATATCACTTTCCCTATACTATAGTTTTACATCTTTCTATCCTCTAGATAAGAAGAAAGAAGGGAGATGCTTCTCCCTCATTTCACTATTGTATACATGGGGTATGTTAATAAGAAAGAAGGGACATACTTCTCCCTTAGTTCACTATTGTATAGGCAGGGCATGTACACAAACATAATTGCAAAGATATAGCCACATACATAGGAGCAATCTCGCTAAGCTCCATCAGGTTAACCCTTTATATAGCCATTAAGGTTATTAGTCACATTCGCTTACAAGGACTAAACCTGTAATTAGGTAACCTTGCATGGTCAGGGAAAACTCAGTTATGCTACAAAAGCCATGACTAACTAGAAATTCATGGTATAGAATAAGGTAAGTAGGATTTGAACCTATGATATTGTGCATTACTGTATAACAATACCAGAACAGCTATACCACTAGACCATCCTTACCCTTAAGAAGAAAGAAGGGATATGCTTCTCCCTTGGTTCACTATTGTATGGGTAGGGCATGTACACAAACTTAATTACAAAGTTATAGCCACATACATAGGAGCGATATCACTAAGGGCTATCAGGGTAACCCTTCATATGGCCATTGAGGTCATTAGTCACATTCAATTATAAGGACTGAACTAGTAATTAGGTAACCTTATATAGTTATGGGAAACTTGCTTACACTACAAAACGCATGGCTAACTGGAAATTTGAGGTATAGAATGAGGTAAGTGGGATTTGAACCTACAACATTGCATATTGTTGCACAACAATACCAGGATAGCTATACCACTAGACTATCCTTACCCCTAAGAACCAAGAATGGACATGCTTCTCCCTTAGTTCACTATTGTATGGGTAGAGCATGTACACAAACTTATTTACAAAGATATAGCCATATATATAGGAGAGATATTCATAAGTGCTATGAGGGTAACCCTTCATATGGCTGAGAAGAAAGAAGGATTATCAATTCCCAATACAACTACCTAAGGTATTATGGTAGGATGCTTATACACAATCAAGTACAGATACTAACCATAGCCCTTAAGAAGAAAGAAGAGAAATACAAGACCATATAGATTTCCCCTTCTTGTATACTAACTAGTTAGAGCACTACCTCCCTTATAGAGCAGTCTCTTTGAAACCTGTTTTGTCTATATAACCCTTTTCCATATATCATGTAATATAAATACTATTCTTATGACCTCTGCAAGGCATATAGCTAAATATGAGTGATAATATATAACAAAGTGATACTTCATAATTTATAATATAGAATTCTAAAGAACAATAGTAATAATAGGAAAAGTTAAGAGAATATAACAAACAGGAAAGTACATGATCACAGTTTATTTTAAAAGGGAAAATTAGTGAACTAATATATAAAGAGTTAGAATCAGATCCTGATTCTTGAATATATAGTTTTTTCTATCTTAGCTAGTAATTGATTATTATAATATATACTGCAGGTTTAGTATAGGAGTACATATATTGTTAAAGGTAACTTCTAATAATAAAATCTTTTGCTAAACAGAGATTATTCTCCTATATATTTTACTAAATATATAAAGAATAAGGGGTTAGAGGGATTATATATTAGTGATTATTTAATTAATAGTTTATATTATGACCTAAATTATTCTAGAAAGACTATTAATAGAGAAGTGGATTTGACTAATTCTAGCTTATCTATATTAAGAGAAATTTATATTTAGTATAATGATAAGTCAGATTATGAGGGAGAATATAGTATCTTATACTCCCTTGGTCACTCTAGATATATGGGGTGTGTACATCCAATTAAGGATAAAGATATACTTATGTAACATAGAATTGAACTTGCTAAACACTGTCAGGGTAACCCTTCATATAGCTAGGAGGAAGAATATATACAAGTTATTGATATATATATTTTTTTTCTAATTATGCTGTATTATTTCTTAGTATAACCTCTACATATATCTTCTTCAGATATAACATATGTAGAAGTTATTAAGCTAGAAGATATTATATATAAAGAGCCTAGAGAAATTGTTTATGAATCTAAATCAGATAACTATATTATTAGGATAATATGGAGATAATAGGAGGAAGGAATTCAGAAGATATTATGAGTATTAACTTTTTATATATATTTTTTTCTCCTTTTTTTTTTTTTTTTTTTTTTTTTTTTTTTTTTTTTTTTTTTTTTTT
>JABYPW010000403.1:0-26963 GCA_016880775.1 Phymatotrichopsis omnivora | reverse complement strand
TCTGTGTTTTTCGGAGGAGATGTTTTCTTATTACTTCATAGCTTTCCATAGCTGTACGAGGATGTTCTTTTGTAGATGGTCGCTTACGCGACCATAAAGAATAAAAATGAATTACCCCCCCCCCTAGTAGCTTCTATTCCAGGCTTCTTCGCACCTTCAAACTACCCCCTACATTTTAGTTCTCAGCTATTAGTATCTATATCGCATCGTCAAAACGTCGCAAAAATGCCCCCACGGCGTCCACAGTCAATGCAACCCCCCCCAAAGATCCCACACAACCTCAAGAGGCAAGCGAAGTCTCTCGTATGAAGGAACTCGCGTCGTCCTTCATAACCTCCCCCCTTGCTGCAGACATACAGAGTCAACTGGCAGGAATAGTCTCCCCAGCTATGAACACCTTCAACGGTATCAAAGCTCTCGAGTTCTACGCCACACAACTGCCGTCCCTCCTCGCCTCCATGAGCAAGATTCAAGAGGCAGTCACCACTACCACTGCTAGCCAACAGTCCCTTGAAGCCCGCTTTGATAAACTCGAAGATATCAACACCCGCAAAACCACTGCCACAGCCTTAGCAAAGGCAGGCCCCACCGACATCGACCTCACCCTTTCTGATTCCATCAAAAAACTACGGTCAGAAATGTCTAAGACTGCGAAAGCCGTGAAGAAGATCTCTTCTTCCCTCTCTACTGTACCCACTCCTGCTGTGCTACTTACGGCACCCCCTACTACCACTAACAACACCTGGGCCCAGGTGGTGAAGAAAATGAAAGGCAAAGCCATGGCTATACCACAACTGACTGCTACTACCCCTCTCGCCCTAAGGTACCCTCCCAAGTGAGAATGGGAGATCATTGTTAATCTTAAGGGAGAAGTCCCAGAGTTCAACCCTATCACTATCCAGGATGCCGTCAACTCTGCCTTGGTAGAGAAGAAGGCCCTATCTGCATGCCGAGTCCACTCTGTCTGTAAGGCTAGAGCCAGCAATGTCTTCCTCTCCGACATGGAGACTATAACCGCCTAATAAGTCTTTGCATACAAGCCCACAATTGAGGAAGCTGTGGGCAAGTTCTTCCCTGCCATGACTAGACTATGCCTGAACTTCTTGCACAAGAAGTATATAGTGCACAATGTACCAACCCCTATCTTGAACACCTCCGAAGTCGAACACATCTCGCTTATCCGAAAGGAAATGGAGATATATAACCATGGAGTTGTTCTCGCCTAAACCCCTTGCTATCCCGCTTTGAAGGATAAGCTAGTTGCTAAACCTACCTCATCGATTGTTATCACAGTTGTGGTGAACAACAACCACTACTGCATCTCCCAAGGTCTGACTATCCTCAACAAGAATCGCCGGACTGATCCGTACATTGCATTTCCAAAGGCTACCCAATGCTCCTATTGCTGTCGCTTTAGTCATCACTAACTGAAGTGCACATCCTCCCCCCACTGCTGCATCTGCGCTGGACCCTACACCATCTTCGAGCACTCCTGTAGCTATACAGAGTGCAAACGCCATGGATGACAATGCGAACATATAGTGCTTAAATGTGCTAATTGCGATGCCGCCTACCCTGCTAACGATCCCCTCTGCCCCATTTACTTGCAAGCCTTGGCCGATAATAATAAGAGAGTAGAGAACCTGGATGATGTGATGGAAGAGGGAATGGAGACTTATGGCCCCTCGGTAATTCATCTTTCTTTTGCTTTTGTTGTTCCCTTTGTGTAAGAGTTCTGTGAGATTGGATTGTGTTTTTTCTATTATCTTTTCCCTTTCCTTTTTCTTCGGTTAGTATTCTGTACTTGTACCTTGATCCCTTACGGTAACTGTAAGGTTCGCCTCACTAGAGATGGGAAAGGGGTTCCCTGGGCTTTTCTTTTTACTTTTTGCTTAAAAGTTATTGTGTTGCTTGATGCACTGGGTGGTCGCATTTGTGCCGGTCACATTTTCTCTTTGGTTTTTTCTTTCCTCGGTCACTCTTTCCTTGCCGCCCTATCTCTTCTTTAGTTTATTGCGTATAAGCAAGGACGATTAGGGAACAAACCTCTGTATTTTATCTGGAAACTGTAGACTGCACTATCGACCTTAAGTCGGCTGTCTTCTACCTCTGTCATAGCTTGACATAGCTGCAAGCAAAGGTTCTTTTAGACTACCCCTAACAGGGTCGACAAGATCAAATAAAATTGAATTTCCCCCACAGTAGCTTCTGTTTACAACACCTGGGCCTAGGTAGTGAAGAAATCTAAAAGTAAGGCCAAGGCTGTGCTACAACTGACTCCTACCAACCCGCCCTCCCCAAAATACCCTACTAAGTGTGAGTGTGAAATCATTGTCAATCTCGAGGGAGAAGTCCCCAAGTTCAGCCCTATTGCTATCCAGGACACCGTCAACTCTGGCTTGGTAGAGAAGGAAGCTCCCTCTGCCTACTGCATCTACTCCATCCACAAGGCTAGAGCCAGCAATTTCTTTCTCTCTGTTATGGAGAATACAACAGCTCAACAAGTACTTGCCTATAAGCTGACTATTGAGGAGGCTATCTACAAGTTCTTTCCCACCACCACCGGACTTCACCGGAACTTCTGGCACAACAAGTACATTGTGTACAATGTGCCCACCCCTGTCCTTTACACCTCGGAGTTCAAACATATGTCTCTTATCTGAAAGGAGATTAAGACATTTAACCATGGTGTCATCCTCACCTAAACCCCTCCCTGGCTCACTTCGAAGGATAATCTGGTTAGCAAACATGCTTTATCTATTGTCATTATGGTTCTGGTGAGCAATAATCATTACCGCATTTCCCAGGGCCTGACCATTCTTAACAAGAAGCAATAGACCGATCTATACATTCCCTTCTCAAAGGCCACCCAGTGCTCCCGCTGCTGCCGCTTCAGTCATTATCAATCGAAGTATACCTTCTCCCCCTGCTGCTACCTGTGTGCTGAACCCTACGCTATATGTTAACACTTCTGTGGCAATACAGAGTGTAAATGACGAGGATGACAATACGATCACACGTTACTTAAATGTGCCAACTGCAATGCCACCTACCCTGCAAATGATCCCCTCTACCCTGAGTTCCTAAAAGCCTTGGCTGAAAGTAACAAGCAAGTGGAGAATCTGTGTGCTGTGATGGAATAGGGAATTGAGACTCAGGGCCCTTTGGTATTCCATTTCTTTTCCTGCTTTTGTTGTTCCCTTTGCATAAAAGCTTCCAGAGTCTGGCTTCTGTTTTCTCCTCTGTCCTTTTCTCTTTCCTTGCTCTTTGGTTAGTGTTTGTCACTTGTACCTTGATCCCTTCCAGTTGTTGTAAGGTTCACCTCATAGGAGATGGGAAAGGGGTTCTTTGGGCTTCTCTTTTTCCTTTTCGCTTTAAGTTTTTCTGCTATCCTAAGGTACTGGGTTATTGCATTTATACCGGTTGCATTGTTTTTTGGAGTTTTACTTTCCCCTACTACTCACTCCCTTCTACCCCATTTCTTCTTTAGTTTATTGCGTGTAAGTGAGGAGGATTCTGGAACAAACCTGTATTATATCTTGTAAACTATAGGACGCACTACCGACCTTAAGTCAGCTGTCATCTACCTCCGTTATAGCTTACATAGCTGCATACAGAGGTTCTTTTAGGTAACCCCTAGTGGGGTCGTAAAGATAAAATAAAAATGAATTTCCCCCCCCTCTAGTTGCTTCTGTTTAAACATCGTGGATGACAATGAACACTGTGGACGACAATGCGACCATATGGTACTTAAGTGTGCTAACTGCGATGCCGCCTACCCTGCCAACGATCCTCTATACCCAGTGTATTTGTAAGCCTTGGCAAATAATAACAAGCAAGTGCAGAACCTGCATGCTGTGATAGAAGAGGGGATGGAGACCTATGGCCCCTCGATGTTTCATCTCTTTCCTGCTTGTCTTGTTCCTTTCATGTAAAGTTCTCATGAGTTTAGCTCATCATTTCGCTTTTGTCTCTTCTCTTTCATTTTTCCTTGGTTAGTGTTTCTCACTCCTACCGTGATCCCTTTTAGTTGTTGTAAGGTTAGCCTTGCTGGAGATGGGAAATGGGTTCCCTGGGTTTTTCTTTTTCCTTCGCTTAAAGTTTCACTGCTGTCTTGACATACTAGGTTGTCATATTTGTGCCGGTTGTATTTCTCTTTTGAGTGTTTCTTCCCCCCACTACTCTCTCTTTTCTGCCCTGTCTCTTCTTTAGTTTATTGCATATAAGCGAGGAGGATTTGGGAACAAACCTGTATTTTATGTTGTAAACCGTAGGACACACTACCGACCTTAAGTTGGCTGTCTTCTACCTCTGTCATAGGTTTACATAGATGCACTTGGAGGTTCTTTTAGACAACCCCTTCGGGGTTGTACAGATAAAATAAAATCAATTTCCCCCTCCCAAGTTGCTTCTGTTATGGCCACCCAATACTCCCACTGCTGCTGATTCGGTCATCACCAACTGAAGTACACTTCTACCCCCCGCTGCCGCAGCTGCACTGGACTTCTGTAGTGACACAGAATGCAAATACCTAGGATAACAATGCGATCATACAGTGCTTGAGTATACTAATTGCGATACCGCCCACCCTGCCAATGATCCCCTCTACCCAGTTTATTTACAAGCCTTGGCCGAGAAATAATAAGCGAGTGGAGAATCTGCATACTATGATGGAAGAGAGAATGGAGACTTAGGGCCTCTAGGTATTTCATCTCGTTTGCTGCTTTTGTTGTTCCCTTTGTGTAATAGTATTATGAGTTTGGCTTCTATTTTCTCCTTTGTCATTTCTCTTGCCTTTTTCTTTAGGTAGTGTTATATACTTATACCTCGATCCCTTCCAGGTGTTATAAGGTTCGCCTCACTAGAGATGGGAAAGGGGTTCTCTGGGCTTCTCTTTTTCTTCCTGCTTAAAGTCTTTCTACTGTTTTGATGTACTAGGTGGTCACATTTGTGCCAGTTGCATCTCTTTTTAGAGCTTTTCTTTGCCCTGCTGCTCTTTCCTTTCCACCCCATCTTGTCTTTAATTTATTGTATGTAAGCGAGGAGGATTCAGGAGCAAACCTATATTTTATCTTGTAAACCATAGGTCGCACTACCGACCTTAAGTCAGCTATCTTTTTACCTCTATCATAGCTTTATAAAGCTGTACATAGAGGTTCTTTTATATGACCCCTTCGGGGTAATATAGATAAAATAAAAATGAATTCCCCCCCCCCCCCAGTCACTTCTGTTGTCAGGCTTCTCAGACTCACCGAACCCCCCCATATATTTCCCCCTCTTCTTACTCTTACTTTTCATCACCTTTTATTGGCATAAAATCCTCTTGGCAAAAACAACAACCTTGAATACCTTAGCCTCGTTGTCTAGGGGATAGCCGCTCAGATAAAGCTTACTCCAAAGGGGACTATACTTACCTGGACAAGAACTGACAGGTTCCTGGTCATGCATCACCACCATAGTATACTCTGGTGCCATTATAGCATGAAGAATAAACCCAGTGTGGGAGACATCGTAACAATGTGTAAGATATAGCCTCGCTTATACAGTCATAAATATGTCTACATCACAACAACTGGTTACCCCCAACAGGGCCATGACGCCTACTAACACCTCTACTCATCACACAATACCTAAGAATTCACCAGAGCTATACCAGATCCTGCAAGCATAGGAGTGGCAGATCGAAGGTCGCTCAAAGGTTCCCCCAACCCAACAAGCCCAAAGACAAGTAGCGCAACCAATTTTCAGAAACCCAGCAAACATTAGTCAACATACCTCCCCCATGCCATCTTGGACCACTACCATATACCCACTAGCCACTTTAGCCCCCAAGAGCACTTTCCAAGGTAGGGATGTCAGCTCCTGGGACGAAGATATGCCAGGGGTAGAATATAACAGCGATAGTGAGTTTCTCAACACAGACGAGAGATACAAGGGCAAAGACAAGGAAATGGCCAATGTAGCTGCTACCTCTAGAAAACTGAACATGAAAAATTATGAACCTGAGCACACCCAGAGCCTATGCCGTAGCCAGATTACTAAAAATCTACTAGTAGCGCTAGAGGAGCTCATAGGCTCTACAACCAGAAAGCAAGCATTCGTCCAACTACTAAGCAAATAACAGGGTCTCACAGGTGATCCCATAAAAACAGTACTCCTTAGCATGTTCATAATAGATGTTTTTACTGCCCTATGCAATAAAATCTACAACCAATCAAGATTCCTTATCAACCTACAAGATGCTAATCTCAAACTTAGGATACAAGTTGAAGAACTGGAAAAAAGGATGAAACAAACTCAGCAGGCTACCCAGAGTACAGCAGCCATGGTAAAGTCAACAACATATGCTCAAGCTGCACAAGATACCAAGTAAATGAACATCAGATAACCAACGAGCAAGGAGAAGGGTAAAGGACAGAAGAAAGGAAACCAAATCAAGAGCTAACAGCAAGGAAACCAGATTGAACCCCCTCCTACTAACCCAAAGCAAAACTCAAAAAACAATGCAGAGCAACAAGAGAAGCTCCCCAAGAAGCACCAATGTGTAGAACAACGAATGTACCTCCCGAAAATAGAACCAGGAGAAATTAAGGACCACGCTGTCCTCCCCAAGAGACTTACTTACCAGCTTGCAATAAGGTTAAGAGATGATGCAGTACTATCCCTGAAAGATGCAATGCTGGAAGCGATCACCATCAATGAAAATGGCACCATCACAATCTATACCCCACCGTATCTCATTACCGACTTCTACAAGCCGTACTCGATAATCATCCAAAATACAGTAAGCAGGATCCTTATAACACAGTTCGAAATGCGCAATAGTCACAGTAGCTATATTGATCCATGGAATCCCAAGATTTCCCCTACCCCCGCTAGGAACCGACCTCTACAAATAAGTATCAGGACAAATCATGGCCACCACTGGGGTCCAGATTGCAAGCACGAGAATGGTCAGACCAAAGGATGGCCAGGAAAAACTATACTGCTCTATCATTGTCGAAACTTATCCAACAGAAATTAAGAAAATCCACACTACCTAGGGAATCGTACTATACAACTGGAGGAGGAAGATAGAACTCCTCCACTCATCAACACCATACATATAATGCAACCAATGCTAGAGACTAGGATACCCAAGAGCAGCATATTAGGAACTACTGCAGATGTACGCCATCTGTGTGCAAGCATATGATACCAAAAACCACCATCACACATGTGATACCCAAACACACTTGACACCTTACCTAGGACGACCAGAAAAGGAGCATGAATTGGGAAGATATTGCACGAGAGAAGTATTTAGGTGCATCAACTACCAGAACAACCATGCAGTAAACTATCCCAACTATCCAGCAAGAAAAGAAAAATTTCAACACTTTCAGGAGATAGTTCAACAGCGTAGGTTGGAATGTCTCCAGCAAGAAGCCTAACAAAATGAATAAAATGACGATATAGGGCGACGCCAAAGGGATGACCAAAAGTATCCCACATAAAACCAAATCCATCAGACTGGTAATGCTCAACTGCATAGGAAATAACTGAGTGTTCATCAACTACATCCAAAACCAAAAAACCCCAGCATAGATCATAGCCATCCAACACCCCTACCTACATCAAGGAAACCGGATGCGAGCAAAAGGATATGAGACCATTATACCCTAGAAGAGAAGAGATGGAAGAATCAAATATGGAACAGTAGTATATCTGGAGAGGTAGATAGTGGAGTGTTTTTCTTTCTTTCCTATACCTAGGATTTGAGACCCAGATATGGTAGCATTGAGTTTCAACTCGAAGAATTTTTCCTTCTCTTTTTCCTTTTTCACAATATACCTACATTCAAAAGGCACAGAACCAATAGCACTATTGACATAAGTATTCTGGAAGCACATAGGCCACAGGGTAGTACTAGGAGACTTCAACACCCATCACCTGGATTCAGGCCTATTCCGAGCATACACTTGGTAAGAACTACATGATGGACAAAACCTACTAGAAACAGCAGCCACAACTGGACATGTATATACCAACATCCCTGGAGAAATCACCAGACAAGACCCAAGAAGAAAACAAGATAGAGTCATCGACCTAATCTTTACGAGCATGAATACATAGAGATGGTTGACACTACCAGTAATAGAAAGTGATGTAGGAAGGGACCAACTCCTAGTAAGGATAGACATATACCTACAGGACACCGAACAAGAAAAATTAACACTAGACTAGAAGCTGTTCCCAACATATGACAAGGACAAGGTCGACCTGGTATACCACTAGCTAGAGGGGATTGTCACCAAATGGGATCAGCAACGAGATTTTCAACACTGGATACAAAAAAGAATACACCTGGTCACAAAAACTTTGTACATTGCAGTATCAAAGAAGAGCATCACAAAGTACTCCAAACTGTGGTGGAACATGGAGATAGCCATGATGCGAAAAATCTTCAAACGAGAGGCCAGGAAGTACAAAACTAGATAGACCAGCAGAGAAAAACGGAACATGGCAAGAAACAAGTACTTCCAAATAATCCAAGCCACAAAAGACTGACACTGGAACTAATGGGTGGAAAGCGCCAATAACTGAGACCTCTGGACCTACAAGTTAGTGCAAGTGCAAAAATCAAGGGACCACAAACCTACAATTGTGGCCGGGACTGCAGTGCAGTATAATGCACAAATAATCAAACAACTTTGCCCCCCCCCAAAGCTACTGCTAGATGCACCAAAAATGACATGGCACCTAGAAATACCAGAAGTAATAGAAGAGGATATCCAAAAAGCCCTCTTGAAAACCAGGAACACAGCCCCAGGATGAGATGCGATACCATACCCAGTCTAGAAACAGGTGGCAAGAGGAGCGCCGTGCATCTTGAAAGGAATTGTCAATGAAATACTTGGCCATGGATATCACCCTGATAACCTGAAAGAAGCCCTAGGGGTGCTCATACCCAAACTAGGGAAAGAAGACTATAGGCCAGTAAAATCAAACCAGGTAATAGCACTGCTCAACACACTCTCCACCATCGTTGAAAAGGTAGTATACAATATGATATATGAGTAAGCCATACAAAACAACATGATCTCAGCATATTAGTATGGAGCCATCAAAAAAAGAGGCACTACAGATGTACTGAATAAACTCTTCTATAAGGTTGACTGCATACAGAAACTGGGATTCAAAGTGAGCATGGGGTTTTTAAACATCATAGGGGCTTTCAACAACATGGAATGAGCAGAGCTCAGGAAACAAATAGAAGAATGGAATACCCCAGAATATCTCACAAACTGGACACTCTTATTCATGAGAAATATGTATATACAAATGATTTTCCTAGGAGCAACAGAAACCCTACACCACCTCCAGTCTAGAATGCTACAAGGATCGCCAATCTCACCCTTACTATTTATCATATACATTGCCCACCTACATAATAGCAGCGAACCCCAGAACAAAGGCTCCTTCATTGATGACTTTGCAGTTACTATTTATTCAAGGGATAGGAAAGAAAATGGCCGCAAAATCCAGAATGAATACCAACAACTTGAATAGAAAGTGAAGCACTTGAAAATAGAGTTCTCGGTGCCAAAAACTGATCTCATACACTGAGAAACGCACCACAAAAAAAATCTATATGACGAAAACCAGCCAGTAGCAATAGTTGACACTGTAATAACAACCAGAAAAGTGGTAAGGTACATATGATATTTCATGTCCACCAAATGAACACTGCATACCCACTATGAAAACTGCATAGCATATGCTATGAAACAGTTTGCCCTCATCAAAAAAGATAACACCAGATATAAAGGCCTCACCCTGCATAATAGGAGATAACTAGTAATGGGAATGCTGATACTACAAATGATATATGGCGCAACCATTTTTGAACTCAACCAGACAACCATCAAATTTCTCACCACCCAATTCTATTGTATGGCTAAACAGATAACTGGACACCTTCGCACGATGAACATGTACCAAGTCCGAGCCTAAGCAAAGATTCCCCCCCCATAAGTATGGATCAAATACCTACGGGGAAGATATGTCCTAAGGATATCAACCATAACCGATGTAGAGCACCTAGTCACAACGGTGATACTAAACATGTACCCACTCCTGCAACCAAAAGAAACCCCAGGAATACACACTGCATCCTTACCAAAAAGAGGACAGTAGAAGGAAAGCGGAAAGGACTATATGTCCAGAGAAAAATACCCCAAATATACACAAACCCAGAAGTTCCCTGCAGGTCCACATTGACAAAATCCTAAGGAACATTATCCCATACCTAGAAATTGGAGGACGATTACATAGAATAGTGAAAGCCAACGAAAAATCCCTATCCCTGTATTCAGCAAAATAACTGGAAGTGAGACTGAAAGGAAAGCTAATTGACAGATGGGAAGCAATAATGAAAGAAAACTCTAAGGATGATGAAGAAATCTCCCTTGGTGAAAACCAGATCTTCAAACTACCAATCGAAATCACAAGCCAAATTTTTCAAATGACATCCAGATAGTCACACATATCTGCATATACCTCCTGGGGACACAGCGATCACCTGTGCATGTACTGTCAATAGTACTACGAAACCATACAATACGCCATCCTATAATACCTGGCAAGAATGGCTGCCTACGAAAAATACATTCCCAAACCCTGAGACCTAGAAGCCATGTTCCAATCAGAGGAAGAAATGAAACACATAGTGACGTACATATTAAAGACATAAACTGGGATACCGAATAGAGCCCATGCATATGAATACCATATGGCCATACCTATCTGTTCTGTACCTAATAGACCCCTATCATGTACACCTTCCCCTGCGCCGCCTAGCTAGAAGTCTTTCCTTTTTGGAATAGCAACCTTTCACGGGGATAGCTCCAGCTGATGGATCAGCTACCCCCCTATACTTTCTTAAGTCCCTCTCATAGTCAGTCTGACATTTCTGATTTTCTCACAGACGAGGTTGCCCCATCGTATAGGGATTTGGATTTGACTTTGCAAACTCTTTTCAACTTATGTTAGTTTGTTTTTTTTGTGCTACTTTTCTTGGGAGGAGATGTTTTCTTTATACTTCATAGCTTTATATATCTGCACATGGATGTTCTTGTAGATGGTTGCTTACATAACTATAAGAATAAAATTGAATTACCCCCCCCCTGGTCAATTCTGTTGTCAAGACATTCAACCAAGGTGTTATACTAGCCTAAACCCCATGCTGGCTCGCTTCGAAGGATAAGCTTGTTGGCAAACCTGCCTCTTCTATTATCATCACTGTAGAGGTGAACAATAACCACTATTGCATCTCACAAGGTCTAACTCAACAAGATCCATTGGACCGACCCATACATTGCCTACTCCAAGGGCACCAAATGCTCCCGCTAATACTGCTCCAGTCATCAGTAACTGAAGTGCACCTTCTCCCCCAGCTACCATATCTGTGCTGGACCCTACACAATTTTCAAGCACTTATATGGCAATACAGAATATAAATGCCGAGGATGATAATGCGAACACATAGTACTTGAATGTGGCAATTGCGATACTGCCGACCCTGCCAATGATCCCCTCTGCCCCCAATATTTGAAAGCCTTCGCCAAAAATAATAATCGAGTAGAAAACCTACGTGCTATGATGGAAGAGGGAATGTAGACTTATAGCCCCTTGGTATATCATCTATTTTTCTGCTCTTGTTGTTCCCTTTATGTAAAAGTTTTGTGAGTTTAGCTTTTGTTCTTCTCTTTTATCTCTTCCCTTTCCCTTTTCTTTGGTTCGAGTTGAAAGCCTATACCTCAATCCCTCCCAGTTGTTGTAAGGTTTGCCTCACTATAGATAGGAAAGGGGTCCCCTGGGCTTCTCTTTTTCCCTTTCACTTAAAGTTCTTCTGCTATTTAATGTCCTGGGTTGGTCACTTTTGTGCCAGTTGCATTTCTTTTTTGAAGTTTTTCTTTCTCCTACCACTCTTTTCTTTTCCACCCCATCTCTTCTTTAGTTTATTGCATGTAAGCAAGGAGGATTTCAGAATAAACCTGTATTTTATCTAAACTATAGACTGCGCTACTGACTATAAGTCAGCTGTATTCTACCTCCATCATAGCTTTACATAATTACACATAGAGATTCTTTTATACGACCCCTAGCGGGGTCATGAAGATAAAATAAAAATGAATTTCCCCCCCCCCCCAGGTCGCTTCTGTTGTGGACTGAACCCTACATTACCTTCTCGAAGGCTACTAAATGCTCCTAATATTGTTGCTTCAGTCATCATCAACTGAAGTGCTTTTTCTCCCTCCGCTGCTGCCTTAATGCTGGACCCTACGCCATCTTCGAACATTTCTGTGGTAATACAGAATGTAAATGCTGCGGACGACAATGTGATTACACACTACTCAAATGTGTTAACTGCTATGCTGCCCACCCTTCCAATGATCGCCTATACCCTGTTCATTTGTAAGCCTTGGCTGATAATAACAAGTGAGTGGAAAATCTGCGTACCCTGATAGAAGAGGGAATAGAGACTTAGGGACCCTCAGTATTTCATCTCCTTTTTACTTGTGTTATTTCCTTTGTTTAAGTCTTTTGTAAGTTTAGCTTGTGTTCTTCTCTTTTGTCTTTTCTCTTTCCTTTTTCTTTGGATAGTGTTGTTCGTTTCTACCCCAATCCCTTTTAGTTGTTGTAAGGTTCACCTTGCTGGAGATGGGAAAGGGGTTCCCTTGACTTTTTATTTTCCTTTTCACTTAAAGTTCTTCTGCTGTCTTGACATACTTAGTGGTCGCTTTCACACCAGTCATATTTCTTTTTGGAGTTTTTCTTTCCCCCGCGGCTCTCTCTTTTCTGCCCTGTCTCTTCTTTAGTTTATTGCATATAAGTGAGGAGGATTCAGGAACAAACCTGTATTTTATCTGAAACGTAGAATGCAGTGCCGACCTTAAGTCAGCTGTCTTCTATCTCTGTTATAGCTTTATATAGCTGCATCCGGAGGTTCTTTTAGATGACCCCTAGCGGGGTCGTGGAGATAAAATAAAATAAATTTCCTGCCTCCCCGATTGCTTCTGTTGTTATTCAAAGCTTCAGGCATCTCCCCTACAGTAAAAAACAAACCTAGAATATGAGATGTTATCTCAATGCACACTGGACCACTTATTGGCAACTTGTACATCAGATACAGAGACCTCCAGTTCTATACACAGACCCTGCCATCCCTCCTCGCCTCTATAAACATGATCCAGGAGGTAGTCACTGCCATTGCTGCTAGCTAACAGTCTCTCAAAGCTCACTTCTATGAATTCGAGGCTATTTCTACCCATAACACTGCTGCTATAGACTCGGCTAAAGCAGGCCCCACCGAAATCGACCTTGCCCTCTCTGATTCTATCAAGAAGTTATGGTCGGAAACATCCAAAACAGTGAAAGCAGTGAATAAGATTTCTTCTTGCCTCTCCACCTCCCCCACCCCTGCTGTACCACTTGTAGTACCTACTACTACCAATGATAGTACCTTAGCCTAGGTGGTGAAGAAAATGAAAGGTAAGGCTCCGGCCATGCCATAACTGACTGCTACTACCTGGCCTACCCTAAAGTATCCTACCAAGTGTGAGCGTAAAACTATTGTCAATCTTGAGGGAGAAGTCCCTGAGTTTAACCCTATTGCTATCAGGGACACCCTGAACTCTGCCTTGGTGGAAAAGAAAGCTCCCTCTACCTACCAAATTCACTCTATCTAAAAAGCTGGAGTAAACAACGTCTTCCTCTCTGTTATGGAGAATACTACCACCTAGTAAGTCCTTGCATACAAGCCGACCGTCAAAGATGCTATCCGCAAGTTCTTCCCCACCACTACTGGCCTTCGCCACAACTTCTTGCACAAGAAGTACATCGTGCACAATGTGCCAACCCCTGTCCTTAACACCTCTGAATTTGAACACATGTCGATTAGCCAAAATGAGATTGAGACTTTCAACCAAGGTGTTATTCTCGCCCAAACCCCTCGCTGGCTCGCTTCAAAGGACAAGCTTGTTGCCATACCTGCTTCCTCAATTATCATCATAGTAGGGGTGAACAACAACCATGACCGTATCTCATAAGGTCTCACCATTGGCAACAAGAACTGCCAGACCAATCTGTACATTGCCTTCTCAAAGGCCACCCAATGCTCCCACTGCTGCCGGTTCAGTCATTACGAACTAAAGGGCACTTCTTCCCCCCACTCCTATATCTATACTAGACGCCACGCCATGTTTGAGCACTCCTGTAGTAACACAGAGTGTAAATACCGCAGGCGATAATGTGATCACACAGTGCTTAAATGTGCCAATTACGATGCCGCTCACCCTGCTAGTGACCCCCTCTGTCCTGAATATTTGAAAGCCCTGGCTGAAAATAATAAGAGAGTGGAGAATCTGCATGCTGTGATAGAAGACGGAATAGAGACTTATGGCCCCTTAGTATTTCATCTCTTTTTCTCCTCCTATTGTTCCCTTTATGTAAAAGTTTCGTGGGTTTGACTTGTGTTTTCTCCTCTGTCCTTGCTCTTTCCTTTCTCTTTGGTTAGTGTTTTTCATATTTACCCTAAACCCTTCTAGTTGTTATAAGGTTTGCCTTGCTAGAGATGGGAAAGGGGTTCCCTAGGCTTTTCTTTTTCCCTTTCACTTAAAGTTCTTCTACTGTCTTGATATATTGGGTGGTCACATTGGTGCCAGTCATATTTGCTTTAGAGTTTTTCCTTCCCCCGCTACTCTTTTCCCTTCCACCTATATCTTCTTTAGTTTATTGCATATATATGAGGAAGATTTGGGAATAAACCTGTATTTTATCTGAACCATAGACTGCACTACCGACCTTAAGTCAGCTGTATTCTTCCTCCATCATAGCTTTACATAGCTACACACAGAGGTTCTTTTAGGCAACCCCTAGCAGGGTTATAAAGATAAAATAAAGTGAATTCCCCCCCCCTGGTCACTTGTCTTGTCTTTTCCTTTTTCCTTTCTTCAGTCTACCATATAGGTATGAGCTTTAAGAATATATTCGTTCTTACTCTTGAACTTTGCCTCTTTCTCCTCTTCGATATAGGAAAGTGTAGTAGATTTAGACTTAAAATAGTTAAGATATATAAGTTTACTCAGTAATACTTTCTTTGTTGAGTGGCACTTGCACTTTACTGAACGATCTTGCACCAAAGATACATACCATAACAGTGTACCTTATATGTCACCAACCCTGAATCTATTGAACTAATGGTATATCTTTAGGAAACTAGATGTACAAGACTAGTATTACGTACTATATACGATATTTTAGAAATTTGGCCTTATATCACTGCCTGTATATTTATGGTTAAACCCTAATACAACATCAGATGATATTGTTAATACCATTAGCAAGTTGAGGTCAATCTCTGTTCAAACCTGGTACAGAGCCCCATAGAGCTTTAGTACTGGTTACATACTTTTGTATGTGATAAACAATACTTTGAGTGACTGCTAATACTCAGTGGCTAACATGTTTATAGACTATACCAACTACTGGGCAAAGCTCGAGCTAGATAGTACAAGTCTATTACCCCTATATATCAGTGGAATTGAATTCTTTAACTAATCTTCTAGTACCTTCCTATCCTACTCTTATTCCTACAAACAGCTGCAGAGTTCCTTGAGCAATGTCCTACAGGAGTGGTTGATGAATATACAACTTTATTCCAATACTTCCTATCATGTGTAATCTACCAAGAGTTTGTATTTCTATACATTCAATTATAGTTAGGACCACTACTGGTATAGTGTATACTAACGATATATGTATTAGAATTTTGATCCTACAAAAGGAAAAAATACATTATCTGGTAAAAAGAGAAGTGTAGTTGTTGCTGGATTACCTTCTGACAATAATCGCATTCGTTGCATAGACCTACATCCTTCTGCCCTTCTGATTTCTGGTATCCCTAGCAATTACAATGTACTCTACTTGCTCAACTATATCTGTAGGGGTGCTGTGTATTGGATTGATTTCTTTCTCTACCCTGTCAACCAAGAACGAGGTTTTGACATTTTGTTCTGTGAACCTGAAGGGTGTTACAAGTTTGAGCAAAGTGTAGAACCATGGGGTAGATTGCGAACAGCTAACTTTAATATAACAACAGAGCCTGAGTACAGCTTATACCCTATTTCACGCCTCCAAAAGCTATTTCTGAGCAATCATGTGCCTAAGGATGACCATGCTAAAGTAACATGTATGGTTGTTGTTGGGAATGTTGACAAGGTTATGTGCATCTAGGGGTTCAAAGACCATGTCTTGAAGATCTCTAATAAGGAAACACATATCTTATTTTCAAAGGCTTTGATTCTCAAAGAACAGAATCAGGTTGCACTGTTCTTCGACTCAGTTTCAGCAGCCTCTATACTTGTTGAAAGTCTAAAGGCTTTTGAAAATTGCACAGTTTACTATGGTAATGACCCCTGTGATAGAGAGTACATTCTGAACCTATCAAATACCTTCATCGTGGGTAATGGGTTTCAATCTATTAATTTGGTTAGTCCTTCATCATATATTATCATACCCTCATCTAATGTTCAAAATGTTATACAGTACTTGACAGAATACTACACACAGTCAACCTGCTCAGGCTCCAGGTGTAGCAAGTCAGTCATCCACTTTACACCTCAGTTTTTTTTGAGTAGGGAGGAGCATAACAAGGTTAGTATTTACCCTTAACTTTATAACCCTTACTTCAGGTCTAACAGATACTAGTTGGTGTATGATACTTTACATGAATTACCTCGTTGCACTCCCCCTAGTACAGTGCCACACTAGTCCTCAATGTATCAATTTCTACAAAGTATGTACAAAATAAAACTCCTACTTACAGAGGTATATTGTAGTTATTTTATATGTATCAACATGACTAAATGATTTTTGAACTTAGGCACCCATCTATTTCCTTTTTCATAAACCTGACAGCCAGTGACCGAAGGCTTCCTAATACCTTATGTACCATAATACCTTCAAGTTTTTTTTTAGATGCCTGAAAGTGATACAGATATTGATCAATGGGTTTACATAAATATGTGGTGTTATTTGCAGTGCTGTTGAGTTTAGATTTCTTTATGTTGGAGTATCTTTTGTTCCTTTTTTTTTACAGGTTATGTGTGATGACTTTGGATTTAAAATTTTTTATATTCACGTTAATTGCAAGGATATTAGGGTAGGTATAATTGGAAGTTTATTGATTATTCCTATGTAGTAGATCGTCCTAGTTTGAGCTTCATACAGACGTTACTCCAGGCCAAACAGTTACATTGTTGGTCTGCTATATATGCAAGATGTGGACTCAGGCTATAATATCTGTAGAATTACTTTTATTCTAGTATGATATTCTACACCCTGCAGTTTGGACCAACCTATACATCATATTCCCTAAGGGTACCCAGTGCTCCCACTATTCACGCTTCGGTCATTATCAACCGAAGTGTACTTTCTTCCTCTGCTACTACCCCTGTACCAGCCCCCTTACCATTTTTGAAGACTACTATTGCAATGCAGAGTGTAAATGCAAAGGATAATAATGTGACCATACAGTACTTAAGTATATCAACTATGATGCCACCCACCCCACCAACAACCCACTCTACCCTGTATACTTGAAAACTTTGGCCGCAAATAATAAGCAAGTGGGGAACCTGCATAGTATGATGGAATAGGGAATGGAGACTTATAGCCCCTTAGTAATTCATGTCTTTTATACTTTTGTTGTTCCCTATGTATAAGAGTCAAATGAGTTTAGCTTGTGTTTTCTCCTTTGTTTTTTCTATTTCCCTTTTCTTTGGTTATTGTTTCTTGCTTATACCCTTATCCCTTCTAGATGTTGTAAGGTTTACCTTGCTGGAGATAGGAAAGGATTTCCCTAGGGTTTTCTTTTATTTCTCACAGGCATCTCTAGAGTCTTGACACCACCCTACCTTAGGTTAAAGACCCTTCTCACAGGCTACTACATTAGCCTGATCTTCTCTCTTAACTTTCTAACTATATATTTTTTGGCAAGCAAGACATGTTACTGTATGGCAATACCTGAGATCTATCATCAATAAAAATATACCTGAGCTACATCCTTACTATGTAAGTAAGTACGTAGGTAGATACCATGGGCAGGGTTCACAGTGTGAATAGTGGTTAAGCGAGACAGGACGGTAGTTACACTAAGTACCACTCACCTTATCCGAACCATTATCGGTTCCACATAGGTACTCTGACCTTTACAAAACCTCCTTGATTCCAGTCTTAATCTCAGAGTTCCTAGGAGGGGTACTCAGGCCCCCTATAGTGATCACATAGGTGATTAAAACAACACTTGATGGATCTCATGTATCCATCACTATAGCTTAAGTGAAATAACTGACCACTATTTCTTCGGCTCTTTCTTTTCTTTTTTTTTATTTTTTCTACAGCAGGGGGGGGAGGAGAGGAGTGTAGGGAAATGGTCATGTAGCTTAACTTTTTTTTTTATTTGTTTCTTTTCTATGGAACTATAGAAGGTTACTAGTCACAGGATTTCTTTTTTTTGTTTGGAATGGTGTTTCCTTTGTTCTATTTATACTAGGGTAATACACCATAGTCATTGACTGTATGCAGATAGTCCTGATTATGTTTGATACTATGGGTAGAGAATCTATAAAGTTTATAGCCTCATGTAGTCTAAATAGAACTGAGTAATCATTATTATCATCACTATATTTTATTTCTTGCTTAAATCTTTCTACTAGTCTTATATGCTGGGTTACTGTGTTTTCTACTTGTCACATCTCTTTATTTGTTGTTTTTCTTCCCCCACCACTCTTAACTTTCTACTCTGATTCTTATTTAGTTTCTCACATATAAGCAAGGAGGATTTGGGAACTACATTTATTTTATCTTAACTGTAGACCTTACAATACAAACCTTAAGTCGGCTGTCTTTTTACCTGCTGCATAGCTTAGACTAGCTGTATAAGGAGGTTCTTCTAGATGACTACTTTGGGGTTGTAAAGATAAAAAATAATCAATTTCCTACCCTCCCTAGACCCTGCAATTTGGGGCCATAGTTGGGGACATTGTGACTATACATCTTGAGGTGTAATGGCTGTAACCACTTTCCTTTCCTATAAAAATTTGATTTCATCAGGATGTACAGGGAAATGATCACCAAAATCATAGGTCTATGACTAGGACTTCCCAGACCATGTGATATTGCTTACTAATATACTACTATGGTTATACTATGAACTGCCACCCTTACCTTCATAAAAGTAATAAAGTACAATACACCCCATAGTCTGTATACATAAAAACATATGTATTTATGGAGACGTTTATTATTATCACATAGTATATGATTGTGTACATATTTTATCCATTGCTTCTTTTCCAGAAACATATGATAAAATGCCGGAATGGTGTTGATCAGAAGGACAAATACCGTAAAGTGTATGGCACTGTAGGTAGATATGTGTGGTATCATGATTGTCCTTTCATTTCCTGATATTTTTCATTGGAAATGTACTATGTGACACTGGCCATTGCCCAATCGATGGAAGATGTGGTAGTGTATGGGTAGAGGTATTACAATGTACTGCTTTAATGAGGCTGATGCCTGTCTGTTGAGGATGATGTGGAGGAGTTGTAATGATCCCTTTCATGGACAATGTATAGGAGTCGTAGTCGTAAAAATCCATTTCTGGATTAGCGAGTTTTTTTTTTTTTTTTCAGCTTATGGGAGTCATAATAATCCTTCTATGGCTTAGCGTAGATTTTTTTTTTTTTTTTTTTTTTCTGCCCTAAGCTAACCTCCCCCTCTCCCCTCACTCACCTTACCTCATTTCCCCTATCCTTTACCCTCCTTTGCCCTAGGACAGCCACTGCTGATTCGAGAAGTGGCAAGCGATGTTGAAAGCGAGTATTTCCTAGTGACAATTACAATGCTACTTCATGACACAGAAGAAGAAAAACTGATGCCCAACTGGAAGCTCTTCCTAGAATAGGCCAAAGATGAAGTTGACCAGGTGTACCATCACTTGAGAGGAATAGTCACTGAGTAGGATAGAATGGGAAGTTTCCAATAATAGGTCCAGAAAACCATACACCAGATCATGAAAGTCCTATACAACATAGTACCTGAAAAATAGGTCACCAAGTACTTAGAACCCTGGTGGAACACTGAGATTGCTATTGAGAGAAAAGTGTTCAAGTGGGAAAGTAGAAAGTATAAGCACAGGAACTCTACCAGGACCAATAGGAACATAGGCTGAAATAAGTACTTTCAAATGATACAGGCCACAAAATATATGTACTAGAACTTATCAGCTGAGAGTGCAAGCGATCAGGACCTTTAGAAGTATATGTTAGTCAGGATGAAAACCTTATGAGACCATAACCCTGAGATAGATGTAGGAAATACCACACAGTATGAATCACAGCTTATTAAATAGCTCTTCCCCTCTTAACCACAACCAGAAGTACCAGTACCGAGGTTGTACCCTAAAATGCCAGAGGTAATAGAAGCGCAAATCTTGAAAGCACTATGAAAAACTAGCAATATAGTACCATGCTAAGATGTGGTCCTATACCCAGTGTAGAAGTAAGTAGCCAATGGAGTACTGCAAGTACTTAAAGGAATAGTTAATGAAATACTTTGACACAGATATCACCCTAAGAACATAAATGAAGTGCTGGGAGTGCTCATACCTAAGCCTGGGAAAGAGGACTATAGCCCAGTCATGTTATACCAAGTAATAGCACTCCTCAATACCCTGTCTAAAATAGTGGAAAAGGTAGTGTATAACCGGCTGTATGCATACGCCATAGAAAACAACATGATCTCAGAATATCAGTAGAGTTCCATCAAGTGAGGAGGAACTACAGATGCTACAAACTGACTGTTCTACCCAGTTAACTACCTACAGAATGTAAGATACAAAGTTAGTACAGGGTTCTTTGTCACCCCTGGAACTTTCGACAACATAGAATAAATGGAGGTCAGGAAGTAACTCAAGGAAGGGGATACCCCAGAATACCTGACCAGTTAGATCCTACCATTTATGACCAACAGAACGATACAAATGGTGTTTCTAGGAGCAATGGAGATGCTGCATCAAGTCTGCTCTGTAACCCCACAAGCGTCACCCATATCCCCACTCCTCTTTATTATATACATCACCTCCCTGCACAAGATAACTGAACCCCAAAATAGAGGCTAGTTCATAGATAACTTTGCAGTCATAGTATACTCAAGGAGCAGGATTGATAATGCCTACTAACTTTAGGATGAGTACTAAAAGCTAGAACAAGAAGTAAAATTGATGAAAGTGAAGTTCTCCCTACTGAAAACAGATGTGATCTACTTTTAAACACACCATGAAAGGACACCTGACCAGGCGTCCCAACTAATAGAAATCAGAGGAACCTTGATAAAGCCCAAAAAGGTAGTTAGATACTTATGATACTTCTCCTCCACTAAACAAACCCCTTACATACACTTCAAGACTCAGATCACACATGCCATGAAACAATTTGCCCTACTATGATGGGATAATATGATGCACAAAGGGCTCCCACATAACTGGAGATGCCTAGTCATAGGAATGTTAATCCCACAAATGACATACAGAGCAACAGTATTTGAGCTGGACCAGACCACCATCAAGCTGCTCATAACATAGTTCTACCAGATGGCCAAATAGATCACTGGGCATCCAAGGCCAACAAACACATACTAGGTACTACCTCAAGCCAAAATTTGCCCACCGGATATATGGATTAAGCACCTATGAGAGAGATATGTCTTACAAATATCGATACTCACAGACCTAGTACATCCAATAGTAGCAGTCATCCCAAAAACATACCCACTAGTAGTAAAAATAGAAGTGACCAGAAGTGACCAGCTTGCACAGACACTGACTAAAAAAGAAGACAGTAAGTGGTAAACAGAAGAGAATGTATGTCCAGAAGTAGAATGCGCCAGACATACATAGACTAGGAGGCTCCCTACCACTCCACATAGACAAAATACTTTGGAACATCATCCTCTACCTACAGATATAAGCATGGTTCCATGGCACTATACAAACCAACGAGATGACTCCATCATTATACTTAACAGAAACTCTCAAAACGTAACTCAAAGCACAAATAATTGAGCGATACAAAATATCAACCTAAGAATACTCAAAGGATAAGGAAGAAGTATCACTTACCAAAAACTAAATCTTTAAGCTCCCAATCAAAATCATAAGTCACCTATTCCAAATGCTCTCCTAACAGTCCTATCTGTCAGCGAATACTACCTAGGAATATAACAATCACTTATCTACACATTGTCATCAGTACTACAAGACCATATAGTATGCTATACTAGAATACCTATTAAGGACCGAAGTATGGGAGAAGTACATTCAATGCCCCTAGGACCTGGAAGCCATATTCCATTCTGAAGAGGACACAAAACAGATAGTGACATATATATCGAAAACAAGAACCAGGATACCAACGAGGACCCATACTTACAAATACCAATTAGCTATACCTGTTTATTCTGTGCCAACTAGACCCCTATTATATAGCCCTTCCCCCTCTCTGCCTAGCATATGCTGTTCATACAGGGCATATAGGTACTTTTTATATTGGAAACCTTTCATAGAGGTAGCTCTATTTGATGGATTAGCTACTGTCCCTTCTACTTTCCTTAACCCATGTCTAGTTGTTCTGATGTTTCTGATTCATGTAAGGAGGATACTGCCCCTTCTTATGGTGATTTAGATTTGACTTTACCATCTCCTTTCCACTTATGTTACTTTTTCTTGCACTACTTTTCTGTTTTCATGGAGGAGATGTTTTGTTATTACTCCATAGCTTTAGATAGCTATACAAGGATATTCTTGTAGATAGTGGCTTACACAACTATAAGAATAAAAATGAATTACCCCCCATAGTAATGAAGGAACTAGCAATTGACATTTTCAAATCTACTTAATGAATATAAAAAAGAATCATCAGGTTAGGGTAATGTGGGAAGGATGACTTCAGGTTCAACCCACTCCTAAGGTAAAAACTAATTATAGACCAAGATATTATCAAATGAGAGAATATATAAATGAAGCAAATATTCATTAGAGAAGTGTGACAATTTCCAGGTAATGATATCTTCAGTACACCTATAAGTAAAAGAAAACAACAATTTAGAATCTGTCGACATCTGTTCATAACATATATAAAAATCAGATTAAAAGGAGGGGGAGTCAAAATCATCAGAAAGATCACTTGTAGTAGAGGTACGCAAAAAAGTGGGACCTATTCTGAGTGAAAGGAATAAGAAATTGGAGGAAAACAATAAATGGAATAGGATTACTATACTAGGATAAGGAGTAGAATAAAGAGCATTTTGAGAGTATTCCTAAATAATATTAGCAAACATGAAATCAAAAAACATTACCTAGTCAGTACCTCTAGGAAATTAACTAGTTGAACACTTGCAGATAGTCTTATAATTGCTGAATTAATAACAGTAGCATTATATAAATAGATGTTGTTGCTATTGTTTTTCTTCCCATAGGAGTTATAGCAAAATCAATTCCATACCCTTGATTTATCATTGTGACAATCACCATAGAAAAGCTGCAGTTAAAGTCACAATAAATACCACCAATGCTCAGGGTGGCCTGATTCAATCAATCAACCTAAATAGGGGTCATTAGGACCATAAGGAGATTGGCACAGTCCTATATCAGCTAGTGTTAGTAAGTGGCTAAAATTACTGGAAAAGGCATATATCCTTTTGACAGAGATGGTAGTAATATCATCGCCTAAGATGGTAGTTCAAAGGTGATAGCAGGGAATGGAATACAGGTAGATGAAGTAGGAATGGGACATGCACATCAAGTCATCTTTAATGGGGTAACAGTTTTTGTGCAACATTTTAGGTTCCTGATCCCTACTATAATTAGATATTGACATGAACGAATGGAGCCAAAGATCAACCATATAACAATAATGCTGTTCCTCAGCAATTAAACAACTTTGTAGGACCCAGTTTTTTGTTGAAAAAACTAGAACATCCGTATCCTCAGGAGAATATTTTTTAAAATATGGTGGGATTCTAAGCATTATGAACTGGTAGTAAGAAAAATAATGATGAAACAATAAAGAAAAATTGGTGAATAGGATGAGTAGAAAGGTTCTATATATGTGTAACCCCCTCCCTAAAAAAAAGGATAGGAATTATTAATAGGTGACACCCATGTTACAGATATACCTGCATGTATCCGCAGGTGTGGCCAAAACATATAAGACATTTTTTGGTATATTAGGATTTTCATTCAGGTATATATTTATAGTCCATTTTATATATTAGAATTTTTGGAATTGATTAAAATAGCCCCCACTAGCAATATAGACTAGCCAATACTAACCACATTTAGCTTATTAGAAATCAGTGAGTGGCACGATACTAGTATGCTTTTGTGCTCCCACAGATCATAATATTACTTCAGTTATTTATTTATTTATGTTATTCATGGGTTTCCTTTTCTACATTCCCTACCCAGTAAATTTTTTCTTTGCCACACCCTGTATACCCATCAACGCTATATACTATGATGACACTGATTTCCTATAACACAATATCTGAAGCACTTATTCTCCTTCCTTTGGCCTATGCTGAATATGGTACTATGTAATAACTTTTTTTTTTTTTTTTAATAAGGTTCCGATGATTTCCAAAGAATTTGAGGTATATCACCCTTGTGAGTTGTTTTTACAATTGGGGAAAGTATACTACTGCTGATACCTGAAAATAATCTCGCAGGCAAAGTCTACACTTTATCATACTTATAGTGATTATAACAATACACGACATTACCACAGAAATTTATTTACTTCCTACAATGTTTTTTTTGGTGCAATTTACAAAATAGACAATAACACCCCTCTTCAACCTCTCTTATCTTAATTTGAACCAATTGTGGAATTATTGTCTTGAATACCTGATCTAGTTTTCCAACACTGGACTTACTGAGCTTCTCTAAGCAACTTTGATGCTAAAGAACTAGGGCATCACAATCAATCAAGAGCATAAAATATAGGTTCAGTAGCTCCCATTTTTCCAACACCGGAGAACACCTACAGGTACACAATTATCCTTCCTAATGTTTTGGAGTGCGTACAACTGTACATGAAGTAATTGAAAAAAATTAACTTTCTTAAACTTCCTCCCTGTGCAGTGTATATAACCCTCTGCCAAGATACTACCTTGTAGTGTATAGGTGATTCGCATAAGGGCATGCAATTTGTCTACCTCCTTGTATATCTTGTACAATTGTAGGTAATTTTCACTTAAATGATGCATTAATACTACGGGTATGGGTGATAGATACATCTTTTCATTCCAGAATGATGTGGTTTGGTACAATCTGGTTGTGGGTAATGCAAATTTCTACTTAACTGGACAGAAACATGGGAGAAAGTAGAATGACGGTTAATTCCTAGTTTCCCTTACTTGGTAGAGGATTTTTAGCTCTTTTTTTAGATGACATTCTTGACTCGATATTGTTCTTAGCCTATTGACAGTATATCAAATTCTTTGAGAATCATCTAGAAAGAGTGAAAAGCCATTACTACCATTCAGCATAGGCTAAAGGAAGTGATAAGTACTTCAGATGTTGTTCTGGCGAAAATCAGTGTCGTCTTATGTATTGTGTCAATAGGTGTTACTGGATACGGGAAAAGAAAGTGTTTACTGGGCACACAGGGAAAAAAATTTATTTACTAAACGAATGATAGTAGTGTAAAAAGAAAACCTCTAAATAACATAAACAAGTAAATAACTGAAATATTGTTGCATTATATCACTATTTGAAAAAACGTTTATAATGCTAGCAAAAATCGTGTAGCAGTTTAAAATACCAGCGCTAAATTAGTTATACCATCACTATCGTGTGAAACATGTCTCATATACATCTTTGTATGTGAGAATAGAGCATACATGCAGTGCAACCCCAACGTGTAGTTTTTGCATCATGAAAAAAACAAAAAAAATAAATAAAAAAAATATAGAAAGTGAATTATAAACAAATTGCCATGTAAATGCATAGCATTTTGAGAGCTAGTATTTGAGTGTATTTTCCGTCGTACTTTCTCAATCACATACATACGATCATTCCTCCTTATCTTTGCGACTTTAGCCTTATATAATTTTCTCTAATTACTCTTTATTTTATCTTCGCATTAAATATGGCACCTCCGATTGAATCTGGCATATGTTTCGCATCATTTGCTCCCCTTACAGCAATATACGAAATCTGGGGGCGACTGGAAGACTACCTACCTGATGTATTTTCTATTACGACATGGCGTAATACATACATCGAGAATTTTTGGCCCATCTCGCTATCTAATCTCGATGATTTTCTCCTCCCTCCCTCGGACCGTAACATATACGAAAACAATCAACAACTGGAACAGCAAGACATACCTGTTTGCAAGCCCCCTAGTCGACAACGAGCTCCAGCAGGATGACCAAAATGTGCCTGTATTACTGCTGGATAGAGATAGAACCGTGTGTAGCAGCAGCGCGAGCAGCGTTAGGCGGATTGCCTATCCCCTAGCATACACAAATGTGCGGTGCTTGTGGTGACTATGGACATAACCGACGGACTTGTCCATCGTTCCTAGTCTAGAAAAATCCCTTTTTCTTCTATTTTTTTTTTATATATACATTTGTTCTTTTTATATATATATATATATATTTGTTGTTTTGTTATTGTTTCATTGTTATTTTGTTTTTTTGTGTTTTTGATTCTTTAACTTTTAATTCTTTATTTTTAATTCTTTATTTTCAATTCTTTATTTTTAATTCTTTATTCTTTATTCTTTATTCTTTATTCTTTATTCTTTATTTTTTATTTTTTTTATTTTTTTATTTTTTTTTTTTTTTTC